>JAODUD010000134.1:22470615-22480689 GCA_026784285.1 Stomatorhinus walkeri
TAGCATTTTTCCCTTTGAAATGAATGAGCGGTCCCCATAAGGATATGTTTACCCTACATGTGTGTGTGTGTGTGTGTATGGCTCAAAGTGGAGTTGAAACATAATTAAGCCTTTGGGAACTCTATAATGATCCTTCATTTGCTTCAGCTGTGATGCTAATATAAACCCCACCCATGAAGGTATTCAAGGTGAGTTGCTATCATGGGGAAGACAATGGAGCTTCCACAAAAGCAGAGAGAGGTGATTATTTCATCACACCTGAAGGGCCTTGGGTATAAGACGATTTCCAAAATATTTAAGATTCCAAGAGATATCATTGGGAGCATAATAAGGATGTTTACAACTCATCGAACAGTGGCAAACCTGTCTGACCATGAAAGAAAGCCCAAAATTTTATCAAGGGCCCTTAGCAACTTAGTCAGGACAACTAAGAGAAACCCTTGTGTGACTGCAAAACACCTACAGGATGACCTGATGAAGGCTGGTACAAGTGCTTCAGTGGCAACTATAAGACGTGCACTGAATAAACAAGGACTTCATGGCCGGACTCCAAGACGCACTCCACTCTTGACATCAAGGAATGTCAAAAGTAAACTTGATTATGCCAGGAGGAATCTGGATAAAACTCCAGAGTTTTTGACTGATGAAACCAAACTGGAACATATAGACCAGCGGTATGTCTGGCGTGAGAAAGGTCGGGCTTTTGACCAGAAGAATAACATCCCCATGGTCAAGCATGGAGATGAATCATTGATTAGGAAGTTCTAAAAAGATCCACTTGTGTCACTGTGTTCACAAGTGTCTTCCACAGCTGTTCTTTCCTTCCTTAACTGCCACATAGCACTCATGCTTCATTTCTGGAACATTTTGTCTGAAAATGAAGCAGGTGTACATCTTCATCCACATAATGTATTTGTGAAGCAGTAATAACATCCACCAAATACTTTTTGACCAATACCAAGGTAATCTGTTCTGACCCTTCCCTTTGCTGACACTAAGTGGTGTTGGTTTAAATTTGTGGTAATCTGTCTCAAAATTTTATCAGTTCCAGTCCAGCACATATGCAATGCCTCTGCAAAGTTTGAGAAAAAAAATCTGGCAAAACCTACAGAGTTATCATCTTAACAATATCAAGTGTAAAACTTTCTTGCAATCACTAAGCTGTAATTTTGTCTCAGAATTTTTTCAGTTCTAGTTCATCTCCCATAGAATGCCTCTGCATCTTGGAAAAGATTAATCAAACAGTTCTTGGGTTAGCATCTTAACAAGCAAAGAAACTTTAGCAGCAGTGATCCAGTCCCAGAACCATATGTATCCCCCAGCATCTGTGGAATAGTATTCTCTCTGCATTATTGAGACAGGACCTTCTGTAATGGTAATACTTACTGGAAGTTACCCACACAGACCGCAACAGGCACACAGGAGAGCTGGGAAGCCCATTTTAGTGTTGAGTCCTGATAAACAAGCAGCACACTGTTGTGGTTCGCTAGGAGAAGGTTGATGGTCCCTTCACTCACTTCAACAGAAAGAAAACACAAGTCTTATTGACTTTGTCAAGGCAGGGAATTAAATCTAGCTAAACTAAAACTAAAGTTGAAAGCAGGGCATTTTTAAAATAGAAAGATCAGTACGGGAATGGGATGGGAAAATGCAGTTACAGTGTTGCAGATGTATATCTCGGCATTTTCTTACCTTGCTCACATACCACAATAGCTATTGTGTTTCTTACATAGAATTGAGTCTTGTGTCATTTTATTTCAGCACTGTTCCATTTTTTTAAACATTTTAAAAGTTTTATTTAACATATAAATTCTCAAATTAGCAACAATTTTAACATCACTTATAATTTCATTTTTACAACACAGTGATTGTAATATAGGTATTGAAATATAGCATCGTACAAAGGAATTGACACAGTGTTGTGAATATTACCTGAGGTATAGGGTAAGAAGCAACTCGGGTTATATTCCAATTTCTTCATAAAGCGAATTTGTCCATTTTCTTTCAGACAATACAAATTTCGCTCCCCAAGCACAAAAACTGAAGATGGGCACTGGTTAAAAGAGGAGACAACAATGTCCAGGGCCTGTTCCCCAATGACCAGAGTCCAGTCCGCCTGCATAAAAAAACAAATACATTCATGAAAAAGACAACAATCAAACACCAATGCTGGAAAACTCAAGAATGCCAAAACAAGAACAAAGCATACTTTGTTTGCCAGAACATGACAAAATGTAGTTCCTATATATACTGTGACATATTATAACCTGTCAGCTTATACTTAACACAGTAAAACTAGAAATTGCATGAAAGAGTAAACAATACTTCTTCCAAATGGTTATGTAATTAATTATGAACCGAGGTGGCCCTGGTCTTACCATTAGCTTCTTCCCAGAGAGGTTCCTCTGCTGCTCCACGCTGTGATTACTCTCTGTGTCTGCGGCTATAGCTAATGCCTCGTACCTTTTTTGTGGCAAAAAATACAAGAGCACAGTTTGAGGAAAAAATTGTGCATTTAAATTCTCGGTGTATATAAGGTGCATTCCTCATGGGCAACATTTCCAGAGCCAAAGATATGGATAAATACGATTCAAGAGTATTCCTAAGAAACCTTTGGTAAGCTAAAATGGCGGAAAGCAAAACAATATGGAGTGCCATAAAAAATAATCATTTAGTAAAAGAGTAAGAAACAAATGCTTTTTTATAGCTTTTTCCATATTGCTTTTTCTTGATGAGCCAAGCTGTCAGTTAACTGTCATAGTTAACTGTCAAGGATTATGGAAATGACATCCATGTTGAGCAATAACAAGCACTTACTTGTAGCTCTCCACCTGACGAGCTGAGGACACTGTGATGAAAGTGTCGGTACGGGCACAATAGCAAAGTGGGCCTGGCAGCAGGAACCCAGGCAGAAAACGGCCAAAAGCGTAACTCTCATGCTCAAAGAACATAAGCATCCCATCCATGGACTGAATACAGATGAAGTGGTGACCTGCAATTAGGGTAAGGTGAGGTAAAAGCAAGAAGGCGTGCTAGTGCACACAATCATTATATACTTCTTGTGAATTCAAAATTATCAGCTTTTTAAAACAAACAACGCTCAGCATAAATGAGTACACCCCAACAGATTTGTCAGAAAATCATTAGTTTCCTTTCAGAACCAACATTTTCTATGTGACACAATATAAAATACTCCCACAAATGTAGGCCATTCATTGCAAAAAATTAGTACACCCCATTGAAAGTCTTACGAGCAAAGCTAAATTATAGACTACAAAATCCTAATTAACAAGAAATCAGCCACAGGTCAGTCCAATTATTCATTAAACAGACATTTTGACTATAAAAGGGAATTACTTAAAGAAAACCCTTCCCAATCCATACCATCAGTAATGGCACCAAATGAAATGGAAAAGTCGCAACACCTAAGAAAGGAAATAATTTATTTACAGAAGAAACATGAAGGCTACAATAATATCAGCAAAGCTTTACTTATCAGTCAAAATGCTGTAGCAAAAGTGATTCAAAACTATAAGACATGGAATTACACCCATCTTACAGAGACGTCCAGGCCGTCCACAGAAGTTAACACCTTGACGGGAGCGTCTTTCGATGAGTGAGTTGAAGAAAATCGCCATGCAAGTTCACTGCAGTTAGCTAACGAAGTAGAAAGCCAAACAGGGGTGACTGTTTCCCGTGACTCAATACGGCTCACACTGCAGAGGAACGGCAAGTGTGGGTGTCGTCCACCAAGGAAGCCTCCAAAAGCCCATGCACAAAAAAGCCCATCGAGAATTCGCCAGGGCCCATGCTGAAAAACATGAAGACTACTGGGACTATATACACTGGAGCGATGGGAGCAAGATAAATGTGTTTGGAAGTGATGTCTTCAAAACTGTATGGCGTCACAGGTGAGGAGTACAAAGAAGAATGCATGGTGCCTACAGTGAAACATTTGTGAGGCTGCATGAGTGCTGCTGGTGTCAGAGAGCTGCATTTCATTGATGTTGTGAATTTACAGATATATTGAAGGAGAAGATGCTACCATCACTTCCTGCCCTTGATCGTCGCTTTTCCAATATGACAACGATTCAAAACACACATTTAAGGCCACTTTTGCATTTCTGAAGAACAGGGTGAAAGTGATTCAGTGGCCAAATATGTCTCCTGATATGAACCCAAGTGAACACCTACAGGGAATTCTGAAGAAACAAGTTTAGTATCACTCTCCATCCAGCATCCAGGCTCTAAATAAGGTAATTATTAAAGAATGGAAAAAGATAGATGCTGCAATATGTCGCCAACTTGTTCATTCCATGCCAAGAAGACTTTGTGCTGTCCTCAAAAATCATGGACGTCATACAGAATACTGTAAGTAATATTTGTTGGGGGTGTATTCATTTTTGCATCACGTGATTTGAGTAAAACTGAAGATTTTGTATAATCTAATTTATATTATTAAACTTACTTTCATTATCATGAGTTAAGCAAATGTTGTATAATGTATAAAACTCTTCTCAAGTTTTTGGAAATTGTTCTTGTGTTTATTGAGATACTGATTAAAATATCTTACTTTTCAAAGGGAGTATACTCATTTTTGCTGAGCACTGTATGTACAATATGTGATCCTTGGAATATGGAATAATATGTGGACCTTGGAAATTCTATATTTTTCATAACTACAATGCCAGCTCATGCCATCAAGGTGGATGTCTATTACAAATAAAAAAGCAAGCGATACCTGTGACACCTCCAAAGGGCCCATAGGTCATGTTGCAGGCGGTTCTTTGCAGGTTATGCTCATACATCAGCTTAATCTGGTACTGGATGCCATGGTCCACATTGCCTGCTGTGGCTGCGGAAACGTATGCACAGGGCGCCATAATAGCTTTTTGTTTGTCTTAAAAAAATCAGACTGCTTCATTTTTTGGAACATGTTAACACCATAGCTAAAGAGATTGTTTTGCTCGTTTTATCAGTGTGCATATACATACATACATACTCCCTCGTGCAGAGAGACCAACTCAGCAAAAAAAAAAATTTTAAATAAAAAAATACACACTGAGTCATTGAAGATGAAAAAAGAAACTTTCAATCACAATTCGTTAATGCAGTTCTCATGCAAGAGCAAAGCATCCTAATGCTTCTCATACACTGTGATGATACCAAGTAAAATTTTAACTCGCAAACTCTCAATAAATAGTCGCATATATAGTGATTATGGATCCAGTAGGATGATGCTTTGTCACGATGGGTCACCTAAAGCAGTCTCAGTGGGATAACTAATGAAAAAATTTAAATAAGCACAAATATGACAGCAAAGAAAACACAAAAATCAGGAAATGTGATAAGTCAACTCTAAAATGCCCTTACGATGCTCACGTGAGTGCATAAGTAGTTATGAGAATGCAATGAAAATCCTGTGAAAATTACAAAACAGGAAATCAAATCTGACTGATATTAGTGCCACGTACGTTAACGGTGCTAGTGGTATTCCAGTAATTTAAGGGTTCCTTACCTGTGACAGCAAAAACAGATAGTTTTTTAGGATGTAGGACAGCCAGATGCAGAAGATCTGAACACCTGCAGAATGCATAAAACCACATAAAACAGTGCACACTACAGTCAATCGTCACTTTATTTGCTATCGGAGCCATTTCAAGGTACTAGTGAATGTGATTTTTTATTAAGCTCAGATTTCTTAAAGGTGCAAAGAATTATTTTAAATTTGTGCACAGTGGACATATTTGCAATGTGGTCATGTTCAATTCTTTGCAAACAATGACGAGTAACAAATGAAAATAGAGTTGCAAGCAGTGATTAGAGGAGTCCAAGTACAATGGGCTAGTAGACTGAAGACAAACAGAATGTATATTCTGGCAGATGGTCCACATAGGGACTAGGGTTGTAACAGTACATGTATTCATCATGTACTGCTCAGGACATAATTTTTGGTTTGGTACGTACAACAAAAATAACATTTACTGACACAGGAGAAAAATAAATTCACAAGTAGGTGTTCAACACAGAAAACATTGTGCTGATTGTGGCTAGGGATGTCACTATCGATGACATTAATAATCAAGTAATATACTGATTAATGTGACAATTAATCGAGTAATCATTTTGGTAACTTAAAGGTGTCATCAAAAATGCATTATAGATACCTTCATAATACATTATAATGGTCGGTCTAAGGAAAAATAGAGGATTATAACATCTTCTATTGACTGTCATAAGGCATTGATGTGTTGATTATAATTCTTCATAAGTTCCAATGAAGCTCTCACCTCTAATGCACTATAGATACCATCCTAATGCATTATAATGGTTGGTATAAGAATTAAGGATGCTTTGAACTACAGTATGGTGATATCCATAGTATATTATAGAGGAAAATGTCATAAAGCATTCATCATGCATAATAAACATGGTTATGACGTTTTTATTAATATTTCTTGCCACATTTATAATGCTCTATGGATGTATTATAAGAACATAAGAAATTTACAAACGAGAGGAAGCCATTCGGCCCATGAAGCTCGTTTGGGGAGAACTTAACTAATGGCTCAGAGTTGTTAAAATCTTATCTAGCTCTGATTTAAAGGAACTCAGGCTTGCACTACACTAGGAAGAAGCCTATTCTCTAACTACATGCTGTTTTAAGTGCTTCCTCAAATTCATTTTAAAACGTTCTCCCGTTAATAACCACTTATGGCCACGAGTTCTAGTATTTAAACTAACATTGAAATAGCCATTTGGCTGAACAGCATCCAGACTTGTTAGAATCTTATATACCTGGATCGTTTCCCCGCTTAGTCTCCTTTGCTCAAGGCTAAACAGATTCAGCTCAGATAAGCTCTCCTCATAAGACATTCCTCTAAGACCAGGAATCATTCTCACAGCTCTACATTCCACCCTTTCCAAGGCAGCAATGTCCCTCTTAAGGTAGGGTGATCAAACCTGCACACAATATTCTAGGTGGGGTCTTACCAAGGAATTGTATAATTGTAGCATCACTTCCCTTGACTTAAACTCCAAACACCTAGAGATGTAACCCAACATTCTACTGGCATTTCTTATTGCTTCCCCACAATAGCGATAGTGGGACATGGAAGCCTCAACATACACACCGAGATCTTTCTGATAATCAGCTACCTTTATTTCAGTGGAACCAATAAAATATATGTACTTTATATTTCTGCTCCCTGCATTGATTACCTTACATTTATCTATGTTAAATTTCATCTGCCAGGTATCAGCCCAGTCGCTAATTAAATCAAGATCCCATTGGAGCCTCTGTGCTGCTAGTTCAGAATCTGCTACACCATCCACCTTGGTGTCGTCTGCAAATTTAACCAGAATACTGTATGTATTGGTGTCAATATCATTAACGTAAATTAGGAACAATAGTGGTTCTAAAGCTGAACCCTGCGGTACCCCACTATGAACACAGGCCCACTGTGACATTGTGTGTCTAATAACTACTTGCTGTTTCTTGTCTGTTAACCAGATTTAGATCCAAGCTGCTGCAGTTTCTAAAATCCCTGTAGCTTTGAGCCTAATTCTATTGCTGCAACCAGAGAGAAATACGCAGAATTCGATATAGTTGGTCATTTTGCATTATGGGCAAACTTAGAAAAAGTCAGGAAATTCCAATCGAATCAGATATGCTCATCAACAAGTCTTGTTGGTTATTAACTTTTTTATGGGTCGAAAATTACCCACATGCAGTGTGGAGCCGTTTGTGGGGGACAACATCAAAGGCCTTCTGGAAATCTAAGTAGGCCTTTTTTTGATCAATTATTCTTATTGCTTCCTCAAAGAACTCCAGTAGATTAGTAACAGAATCGACCTCTCCTAAATGCATGTTGGCTATCCCTCAGAATGTTATTTGAATCCAGGTAATCTATCATGTTCACTCCGATTATTTTCCATTACTTTTCCAGTAATGCTACTTTTCCAGTAATGCTAGTGGATTACTTATATCCCCTTTCTTGAATAGGGGATTATACTAGCATGCTTCCAATCAGTAGGTACCACACCAGCAGATAATTTCTGGAATAATAATTCTTATACACAAGTCATTCATAGACATTGTCACCATTATTATATTATATATTACATTACATTATATTATATTATATTTTTTTGCAATCTAAGCAAAGCAAGAACCAACCCTGGAAGGGGAGCCAGCCCACTGCAGGGTGCCCAACCGGCTTCACGCACACATGCACTCACTCATTCAACTTGGGCATTTCTGACCAAGTTGTTTTTTTTTTACAACGGGAGGAAACTGTTGGTGTAAACATACAATCTCCACCATACACACAAAGCAGTAATACAAAACCAAAATGACTTGATACCGATACCACTTTGAGTATCACAATTTTGATAAAGCAATGATACCAATGTAGGAAAAAATACAATTGTATTGTTCATGGTAAACTGTGCACATGTAACGCTTATTTCCAGGAGACAGTTATCTTAAATGCATTTAAATTGTTACCATTTTTAATTTACTGTAATTGAAATTAAGCCGCACTCCAGCACTAATACTGCCAAGCATCGCATTATTATCACTCTGATTAATTAATATAAAATGAGAATGACAATACGTCGCATGTTTAAACATAACACACATGAACAATCAACAATAAATGGATGGATTTATAGCATTTTGGAAAAGAATGGATGGATTTATAGTGTTTTGAAAAAAAATTAACTGAATTTATAATCAAAAATACTGTTGTTTGATTTAACAATCATTGTTCAACATGTTCACACTGAGCCAACAAACCATTTTAACAGGATAAATTAAATATTAACAAAATGTGTGGGTCTAGGTAAAAAATTTAATTTTCCTGAAAATGATCATAATGGATTTATGCTGTTTTGGAAAAGACCTCTTCATTTGATCCCTTGGAACACATGCTTTAGTACTTGGTGGAGTGACCATTGTTGGCAAGCACAACTGTCAGATGTTTCTTGTAGGTGGTCACCAGGTTTGCACACAGCTCAGCAGGAATTTTCATCCACTCCTCTTTGCAGATTTCATCCAATTTCTTTAAGGTTTTTAGGCAGTCACTTGGATACGTGAAGCTTGAGTTCCCTTCAATCGGTTGTTTTCTTGCTGGTAGACCCACCCACAATGCATTTTCAGTACCCTGGCTGAAGGAAGGAGGTTCTCTTCCAAGATTTTACGTTACATGGCCTCCATCTTTCCTTTGATGCAGTGCAGCCGTCCTGTACCCTTGGCAGAAAAAAAACCCAAATCATAATGCTCCCACCTCCGTGTTTGACAGCAGGGATGGTGTTCCTGGGGTTACAGTCAGCATTCTTTTCCCTCCAAACACAGTATGTAGAGTTGATGCCAAACAGCTCGATTTTGGTCTCATCTGACCACATCACATTCTTCCAAGCCTCATTGGAATTATTCCGGTGTTCACTGGCATACTTCAGATGGGTCTGAACATGGGGCCTGATGAACAGGGGTACTGTTAATACCACTAAAGGATTTCAAACTATAACGGCATACTGTGTTACCAATGGTTTTCTTGGCAACCGAGGTCCCTGCTGCTTTGAGATCCTTAACGAGCTCCTCCTGTGCAGTTCTGGGGTTAGCCCTCACTGTCCTTAAGATCATTGATGCCGCACAATATGAAATCGTCCTTGGGGCCCGAGATCCAGGGTGATTGACAGTTATTCTGTCTTCTTCTATTTGCACATAATTCCACCAACAGTTAGTGACCAAAGAATACTCTTTAAATAAAGTAATGCCATTAAATGTGAACGCTGCCTTGGTATCTATTAATACTTACTTCAGTACTACTTGTGTTGTGTTAATGTATTAATTTCTTGCTAACTTGTAGGGGATCAAATACTTGTTTCCCTAGATAAATGACAAATTGATTTGTACGTGTTACATAATGACTTTCTTGTTTGTTTTGTTAAAAATGTATCTTCTGATGTTGAAATAAACACATTTCCCTCATAGTGTGTGTGTGTGTGTGTGTGTGTGTGAGCGGGTTTACCTATCCTTATGGGGACACAATGTCCCCATAATGTGATAAA
>JAODUD010000134.1:22498381-22509747 GCA_026784285.1 Stomatorhinus walkeri
GACCGTCATTCTTTTTATATATATATATATATATATATATATATATATATAAAATGTCATAGTAAGCAATCTTGCAGTTATGTCAGCTCATCTATTTACATTTTCTGCAAAATTACTGAGGATCAAGGTCATTATTACTTACCATCACCACATCAGTATGTATATCTCAAGTTAAAAGTAATCTGCTCTGAGAGGCAGCTGTAGGATGTTGACTTCAGTGGAAATGAGAAGACCATGGAAGACTTTTAAGTAGGGGTTAACGTGGAATTTAGCAGATGGGAGAACCTTGGCTGTGTTCGAATTCAGGGGCTGCATCCTTCAAAGGCCACTATATGTATGCATCCTTCAAAGTCTGCACAATGAATTCTGAGATATGTTGGGCTGTGAAGAATCCATTAGCTATCCTTCACAACTCGGCAAAAGACGGAAGCATTCCTATATACCACATTTTAAGGAGCCTTTGAAATGTGTCAGCCTTGTCGTGTTGCTGTGATGCATTCGGACTTTGAATGTATCCTTAGAAACGAGGCTGAAGCTGGCTCCTTATTCATAGCTTATTCATATTTTCTTGTCCACCCTAAATGCTACACAGCTGAATGCAATGATGCGATTGTGTTTGTAGGCTGACATACTTACCAAGGCTTACTTTCAGAACTTCATTTGGCGTTCAATTCATATTAACTTTTTCGTTTCCACTCTGAGGAAAGAACATATCTGAGCAGTTTCATTAATAGTATATGTCCACTTCATTAGAAAACACAAAAGTTTTAATTCTCTCACTCTCTTATAATTTGCTATTCTATAGATTAATAAAAAGATTATTTAACCTTACAGACACCATACATTATTTTATATAAATGTTTCAGTTATTATGTACATTTTATTATGTTCATTTCTGTTTTATGTATGAGATTAGCATGGCTTCTTTTGATGCATGGCCCAAAATCCATGGAACAAAAGACTTAAATCTAATGTGGAATAGCCCTCAGGTGAGGAATTAGACAATGGGTGCGACTAGTGGATTCAGATCAGGGTTGGCCAATGTGCTGAGCAATTACAAAAGTCTCAGTTTTCACTCATCTGTATTGCAACTATAAAAGTTTTTTTAAGTATATGGCTGTGAAAACATTTACAAAAGTGTTTACTGGGGGCTGAAAACTATGGTAGTCTGTATGTTTTAGAATAAAAACCTGTGGACACAGCTTTGTACAAACGAGACCAGTGGTGGAGCTAAAATCATAGCAAGCAGACAGGTCATTGCCAGCAGTTGCACCCCTCATCCCATACTAGTGTGACACGCACAAAAAAAATATTTATATTTATTTAAAAACTGTGTCAAGGTATAATTTTATTATGTGAAGTTGCCAGTTAATTTTGTTAATATTGGAGTGCTATTATCTCATATACCACAAGATGGGGCCGCAAGTAAACATAAGCACTAGCAAAATGTGCATGAGACGTTTTCTTCAGACCAAAAGCCTGTATGAAGAAAACACCATTCATGTCTCCCAACTTTTCCTCTGTTTAAAGGTATCTTTAATCTGTACATGGCCCCCAGCTGAAGAATCTATAGCAGAATTTTGGAGAGTCAGCTGGGATGTCAATGCTGATCCTTAAAATTTTGAACCAGACACCAAGAGCGACATAGCTAGTATGAGGAGCAGGCAGTGTTCAGCTGAGGGTGGTTAGGGGGTTCTAATGAAGAAGTAGTGCCCTGTAGACTTAGAGATGTCAGGGACTGTAAGCCATAGCTGATGAGGGACAAGCAACATATTAATGTGACCGGATAAGACAGAAAAAATCCAAATCAGACGGCAAAATAGTATATCTGGGCAACAGGTGAGTAGACAGCAAAAGCTTGATAATACTTTATTACTTTGTAAAATCTATAAAAATCCAAGGCAAATGGTAAAACAGTACAAGAAAAACTTTCAGAAAAAGTACAGAACTTTCTAACTAAAACTAAAAGTAAAAGTGATTTATCCACCTCTGGGGTCCGGCCACTGAGGAGTTTTTTCCTCCTGGAGCGTGCCTCAAGATCTTCACATTGCTCATCTAACTTCTTTAACTCTGTAATTTTGACAAGATATCCCAAGGGACATCTTCACTCGCTCATGACTCACTAGTGCCCCCAGGTTCAATATTATTGAACAGTTGATTTGGAGCCCTAAACGGGATGGATTCTGCACCCACCATTCACCTTTCCTGGACAGTGTCCTGAAAAGACATGCGATGTCTACAAAACAGCTGTACAAGGTTCCATTTGAGAGGAACAATGAGACAATTTGGCAACTCCAGTTAGCCTCAGGATGTTTTTGGTGACATGGAGAAAACATGCAACCTCCACAAACATGGAATCCTAGCAGAGACTTGAAAGCAGGTCCCAGAGATGTGAGGCAACAGTGCTAACCACTGTACTACCATGCCACCCGTATTGCTTACTATCACACTCAAAAATAAAGTTAGGAAAACATGGAGTGGGAGTCCTGCCGATCCAAGTATGCAGACATCCTAACTCCTCCTAGAGCAGTACCCTTCGGAGGCATCCCCAGAGTTGCTTCGTCGCAAGGACCCAGGGTTACCAACTTTGGTCAGCTGCCTGGCGTGAGATTTTCAATTCCAGACAAATTTGCACATGCATTTACATGTATAACAGAAATATTACCTGTAGGGTTTGCAAACAACCCCAAAGTTTGATTCAGATAATTTTAGGTTCATAAATGAATAAAAAAGCTTTGTCATAAGATTTATTGTGTTAGCATTAAAATCTGAAAGCATTAGTGTCATGCCAGATGCATGAGTGTTGACAACGCTGTAACAAGGGCCTTCATTACTCTACTTGGACTATGTGAGCAGGCATGGGCTGATTTGTCAACAATGACTACCATTCCATCTGATAGAAATGACAGATGTTGCTTCTCATCATCACAGTTTGGATTCTGTGTTCTCTTCCTCTGCGCTTGACAAAAAAACCCAGCTTCTGCAAAGTAGTCATGTCTGTGGGCCCATGGGCACCACTGCAGGCGGCTGCCCTTTGCTGCCAAGCTTGCTTTCACCTATATATGTGTCTGTGTATCATGGATAGCAAGATGGAGTAGGTGAAAAGAGAATTTCCCCACAGGGATTGTGATTTTAAAGCAAAGGCACCTCTCTCTTAAAATCTTAAAAATTACTATATTATAAAACAAATGTAAAAGCATCCATATATGTATCTTCAATAACATTTTGTTCACAATAATAGCTCCAGGAAATCAAATCATCACTTTTTCAACAACGGGATATTCAAGAAACACCAGAGAAAAAAACAATGTACACCACTTATTACTCTCCTGTTGTTTCCAGTATATTAGCAGTTTTGTTTTGCAACCATCATCTATTCTATTGTTAGAAGACTTTACTATTCTCATTGCTTTTCTAAAACACTATGATGTGGTCTGATTCAATGGATTGGTGTTCTGATTCATAAAAAACAAGGTTCAGTGTACTCCTTGCAGAATTCACAAACTTCATTGACAAAAGAAGGCCAACCATAACATTTTACTTGGTATAGACAGCAGAATATTCGATTCTAAGCATAACATTGCAATCATAGGCTTAAAAATTATCATCGGAGTTCAATCCAAAATAGATTCTTTTAATTTTTCAATGTTTCTTCTTTGTAGAAGCACAGAATGAGTTAGATAATGCAAAAGGATACATGATAACCTAGACACTTAGAATGGTCACACGGTGCACTCATATTGCATTCACTAATAATAATTACAACACACTTAGCTCTGTAGTAATGTACAAAACAGCTATTATAAGAGGGTGCAAGTAATTAAAATCAAATTTACATGAAGAACAAAAATGTCTCATTAAAAGGAAACATTTTGAAGGATATTAAACACACAGACAACAGATTTGAACTGAAATGTAAACAGCAATACAGTGGTACCTCAGTTCTCAAACTCATTAGAACTCAAATTTCTTAAAAGTTGAACCAACCTGTTCGAAAAAAAATTACCTAGAGCTCGATCTGAATCTCAGAAGTCAAACTGTGAATGCTGACCTGAGGACTTGTACGAGCAGGGAAATGAGTCACGTGGCATGTCTCACGGGGATTCCACGGGTTAATGAGCGGGCATGGCACATGGAAGGAGCGGACGATCGAGGCAGGACACATTGTTTGGATACATTTATTTTCTTACTTTACAAATTACTGTTTTGATAAATGTGCTTAGATGTGTTTAGTACACTATATACTGTTGTTTTATCCGGTTCATTTTATGTTCAAATGCTAAAAAACATTTCAGTGTAATTTTTTTGGGGCCGGGAACCAATTCATTGGTTTTCCATTATTTCTTAGGGGAAAATTCGATTACAATTCGAAATTTTTAGGATTCGAACCGGAGTTCTAAACGGATTAAATTCGAGTTCTGAGGTACCACTGTAATAACATATACCCCAATTAGCCAAATCCTTATGACCACCCGAACTGAACAATACTGACTATCATGTAAAAATGGCATGTTTCAAGGTCTATGAAATGGCAAGGCTTGTGGAAAGCTCACAGTCAGCTGTGGTGAATACATACCGAAAGCTATCTGAAGAAGGGAAAACCAAGAATAGCCGACAGGGTGTTGGGCAGCCAAGACTTGTCGTATTGTTGTAATGTATCAAAGCACCCAGGGCCCTGCTGTTTATCGGACTGTGTGGCTGTGGATGGGACTTACTGATCCAATCCCACAGCTGCTTGAGACGTCCACATGATGCAACAGAAAACAAGATTAGTTGGACCAGGAGACTTGCTTCCAAAGGTCCATAGTTCCAGTTCTGGTGCTAGCCTGTCCATTGTAGGTACTTTCACCGGAAGACAGGAGTTGGCATGGATACTGTGTCTGTCACCTCTCACCTCTGGAATCTGGGTTTGAGTCTGGGCCAGGGTTCCATGCGTGTGAAGTCTCATGATTCATCAGTATGTAAATGGTATTGATATTTTAAAAATACTGTACTTCACATGACAATAAGACATTTGACTTACAAAAGATGTATATGCAAATTTGTCCAAGCTGCTGTGTGTTCTATGTAAAGAAGCACTGTCACCAACAATGAAAGATCTAGGCTCAGAAGTTTGTCATAACTAGCCGAATTCAATGAATAAATAATTTGTATCTTCTCATTCAATTCTTATACTCTTCATTACATCCCCCATCCATACACACCCAATTTTTCCAAAGCTCCGACAAAACAATCAAAGCGCTTCCCTCTCAGAGAATTACATTCCATAAATAGAGATGGTCCTGCATGCTGCTCAGAGAGTTCCACAGCTTGTGTAACGGCAGTGCTCGTCTGTGGCTGTGACAATGACATCCATCCAGATCCTCATAGCCTCTGGGTTCGGAGCCACCAGGAAGAAGAGGCGCTCATAGGTCTTTACACAGAAAGTCAGGCTGGGTCGGGGAGACTGAGCAACAAACAATAGCACGGGACCCGAGTCAATGTGAATGGAATCATAATATTCTCATGAAACATTAACTGTCAATACTCCCACAAAAACATAACATAAAATTTAAACTTTGTTTCAAATGCCAGGAAAACCATTAAACCTAAGTAGAAAAGGGGCTGTTCGGGAAGAGCATTGCATGTGGGGGAAGAGTCCCATCTTCCACTCTACCCATCTAATTCGTACTCCTCCCACACTCCCCAGATTCTATAATTTACAGAATTACTGGATGGATCAACTGGAAATGTGAAAGTCAATAAATGTTTTTACCCAAATGTTCAGATTTGTGATGTGTTACTCTGTAACTACATCAATTAATTTATTGTACATTCCACTTATATGCACAATTGTTCCCAACCAATAGGTTTGTTAACTGTATTTCTTTGTATGTCTTAATGTCATTTATATTAAGTGTCTGGATATTTATTAATCCCATGTAATCTAATCCTGTGTATTTACTGTTAATAAGAATGTCATTCATTTTTTTATTGTGTAAAAGGAACATATCAGTGCAGGCATACAATTAAGTCTGTTAGGGAACCTGAGGATTAGTGTTTGTACCCATCATGTATATTGTGTTATTTCCATGTATTGAAAAATAAAATTCCATGTCCCATTTTGATCCAATATGGGATGTGATTTATTTTGTATTTTTTGAGTGCATGGTCTTGAGCTCTCTCTCTCACACACACACACACACAGTCTGCGGCCCTTCCAGACCTCCATATATACTATTAGTGTGTACTACTAGAAATTGTACAGATTGGTGAGTGTGGGACGATTATGGATTTGATGGGCAGAGCAAAAGAGAGGGTTGTCCGGAGTTTGTATTAGAAATGGTCTGTTAAGTACAACCGTTAGTAAGCTAAATATGGTGGAGACAGCTGTATCGTGTTTAAACTTGATCAAGCCTTGATCTTTGTTTCTATGCCACTTAGTCACTTGATTACATGAACACGATTAATCAATTTTCAAAATAATTTTTTCCATTTTTCAGTGTCACATCACTGAAAAATGGCAGAAAAAGAAAAAATTAAACCTTCTGGATAGGCTATTTTACTCCCTTGCAGTATGAGAATGCCCATTGGAAGCACTGTAGAAAGATCCATTGATATGTCATATTATATTTGCGAGGGAACACTCACAGAAGATGCTGTGCGCAAATGGTCATAATACACCTCCTCTATGGCCTGGAAGTAGATCACACCCTTCAGCTTCCTTTCATCGTGATCTGAGCAGACAGAAAAAAACAAGGATTAATAATACATGTTTAGCAATTTTGCTGAACTAACCACCACAATGTAATGTCTGACATCAAAAATTGAGAAAATAAATTAAAAACCTGTGTAGTAGGCTAGTCTCCGATGATCCAGATCAAAAAGGAACCATCTCCTCTTCCAGGTCTTGACTCTGCCCCCACACTTGGTCAGAAAGCCTACACAGCGCCGTGGAGATAGGTAGACCCCCAGGCACTCAGCCACACCATGACCCAGGGACTCCACATGAGCCCGGAGGTCAAATGTTGGATGCAGGGAGAGTGGAAGAGACTTAGGAAATAACATAGAAAGAATTTTCAATTTTAGTGTGATTACAAGATTCATACTGAGTCAACAGGCATTCCAAGTTAATTTAATATATTAGGGATGTCTGGCCTTTCCTTGGAATAGTCCAACCTTATATACCTAGGTAAAGCATTTAATTATTAATCAATTGCATCAGTGTAGACTGAGGTGACAAAGAAAAAGAATTAAAAGATTTATTTAAGTTTAAAAACAGCAGAAACATGTATTATGTGGTTCAACTGGTGATATTAGTTAACTGGCTCTTAAGTGTAATGAAAGTTTTAAAAGAGCCATAGAAGAATGCGGCTTCCAAGGAATGGGCTGTACACTGTCTGTGGTCATTAATAGCCATTGCTTGGGAGGACCTCTAGGCTTCCAAGGAATGGGCTGTACACTGTTTGTGGTCATTAATAGCCATTGCTTGGGAGGACCCCTAGGCTTCCACGGAATGGGCTGTACACTGTCTGCAGTCATTAATAGCCATTGCTTGAGAGTACCTCTAGACTTGGGTTGTACGCAGTCTGTGATTGGTCTGTATCAGCAGCCAAAAGCATGCGTTGTTCAGCTGACTCTGAGCACTGAGATTCAGGTGGTCTGGGTGTCCTCTCCTTCTCTGTAGTCTTCTTCCTCTCTTCCTACCATGGACATGAATCATGTTTATTAACCATGTTAATGTGAATATCTCAAAATACAGTTACAGTATCTGTTGTTTTTATTGTTTATAGCTGTTTTCTTTTTAATAAATGTTCCTGAAGCACATTTTGAAGAAACTGACTTTATTTATGACTTTTATACAGTACAGCTCCATCTTGTGGTATAACCCATTCACTTAGAGTTGCAAAAGAAAGTTTGTGAACCCTTCAGAATTAACTGGACTATTGCATTAATCAATCAATCATAATACAGTAAGTCCCCAAGATACTAACCAATTCTGTTCAGAGAGCGGGTTCACAAGGCCAAAGGTACGCAAGTCCAACAGTCAGCCTAGGCATCCAGTTAATGATGCTCCAGCCCTCAACCCTCAACCCCTTATGTACTACTATTTGCTTTTTGCTATTTGCTAAAATGCTTTTAAACGTTAATATTTGTATTTTTTGTTATAGATTTATGGTGTATTTTAACAAGAAGCAACTGAGAATCATTTTTTATTTCCTTTGTTTTCCATCAGCTGAACTCGCTTAGCTAGCCTATACAATATATGCACACCTAGCCTACCTCTCCTCAACTCCTATTGAAAACATTTACATAAGAAAATTATTTTCGAAGTGAATATTTCTATTTTTGTTACTGATTTCAGGTGCATTTTAACAAACAATAACAACTGAGTTTTTTTCTCCATTGTTTTCACTCAGCTGATCTCACTTACCACTCGCAAGCAAGACTATGTTACTGTATCAAGAGCATGTATGCACATTTGTCTCAGCCTAGCACCATAGATAGGAACTAACTTGTGCGCTGTTTGGAATTTGGAATTCTGACACAATTTTAAATTTTGCAATTATATGAACAATTTTACATTGCATCTTGAAGCTTCATAAGTAGAGGATTTTCTGTATATGGTGTTGATCTGATCACACAAGTCATAATAACAAATCCAATCTGCAAACCGTACTAAGAAATAATTGTACTACTTTTTGTAAATTCTGAATACATTCTGATAACATTCAGTCTAGATCAGGAAAAGTATATGAATCTCCTGGCTAATGACTTCTCAAAAAGCACTGAAGTCAGTGAGATTAGATTGGTGATGATGGTTGAAGACATCATTTTCATCAAATTACTTTAGTAAATTCATAATTTTAATATTATATTGAGCAATATTGGATAACATCATAACAGACTTGCAGGCACAGAAATTCAAACTGTAGGGCATGTGAAGAAATTGCAGGAGGGTACAGATCAAGAAAACAAAAACAGAACTGTGTGGGGATTTGAGGCGGAGGCATACCAAGACTATACTGGCAGAAGTATTGGGACACACCTCCAAATAACTGAATGTTCCAATCACTTCCATAGCAAGGGGCGTAAACAAAACAAGCAGCTAGGCTTGTAGACTGCTTCTACAAACATTTGCGAAATATTTATACTTAAAATGAGTGGAAACAGAAAATATGACAATGCATATCTTGAATACAGTTTCACTTTATTGTCAATGGAGATGCATAGTCCTTTGTATGGTTTGTGCATGTACCCTAGCAAATGACAGCAAGCTATGTGAACATTCTTCCCATTGAGTTGCAGTTTAAGTCAGAGTGAGTTAGGCAAATAACAATATATCATGCTGTGAAAAATTGTGGTACAAATTAATGACAGTTCAAATTGTGTAAATTTAAATGATTCACAAAGGAGCTCACATTACTATTAGGCGACATAATATTAGTTTTTCCAAGCTGTAATTGCATTATTTAGACAGCAGATGGCGGAATAACTTCACCAGTCCCCCTACCAGCAACCAGCTAATGCAACCTGCAGAAAGCACATTACAGAATGGCAAGCACAGATAGCGGTCAAATTGGTGTTTGGTTTAAGACTACATCCTTTACAAATGGATGTAGTCTTTAAAAAGGCCTACTTGTAATTTGTAACTTTTTCATTTTCAATTAAAGGGATGTTTTAGTTAATAGGTTAGAATCTTTTCGTGGGTGACTGGAAGCCACTTGCCTTGGCCTCATCAAATTCCTTTCAGGTTTTTGCTTCAGCAACTGCATGCTGCTTGGCCTCCCAGTACCTGTCCACTGATTCATGAGTCCTTCCAGACAATCAACCTCAGGGGGCCTCCTTCTTCAGCCTGACAGCTCCCTTAACTGCTGCTTTGGGAATTGCCACTGCGACAGACATCAACAACCTTACAGCCACAGCTGTCTCAGCAATGGAATCTCTAAAATGCTGCAACACCACCGATTTAAGATCGGGCGGTGCGTCCATCCATCCATTTTCTGAAACTGCTTAATCCTAACTGGGGTCACAGGGGGACCGGAGCCTATCCCAGGAACAATGGGTGCAGGCGGGAACCAACCCTGGGCAGTCGCCAACACACTGCTGGGCACACACACTCACAGGGCCAATTTAGACTCACCAATCAACCTATCCTGCACGCTTCTGGACCATCGGAGGAAACCAGAGCCACCGGCAAAAACCGACGTGAACACGGGGAGAGCGTGCAAACTCCACACAGAAAGGACCTGGGACCGAATCCTCTTGATGTGAGGCAACAGCGCTAACCACTGCGCCACCGCGCCGCCCCGCAGTATGTCCTCAATACCAAATTCGCTCGCCACCTCGTGTTCAGTCAAAACCAAAAACTGACGAATGAGGTCGACGTAAATGCACAGTGACGTCTGATGTCGAACTGACATCGTGTAATCAAATGTAATATCACACTGTGAAGTACTCCTAAAGTAGCGATTCATTTTCCACATCAGCCTGTTTAAATCGTCATACATTTACATAGATTTTTAACCGATTCGCAATTCATTGTTACATGTCTAGTAAACTGTTCAGCTCCACTCTTCACATGGGTGTCCAAAATATGCGGACGCATATCTGAAGATACAATTATAAAATCGATGATCGAACTATGGCAAAGGATACTCTGGTGCTAGGTGTACTTATGAGTACCTTTATGTTAGAACCACTTGGTTTCACATCGAGTAGGTCATTCCTTGAAATCACACCCTTCCAGGTTTCACTGTTGTTACTCATGTGAACGTTACGGTCCCCCAGAGAAACAATGGATTCCCCACAGGCAGTACCTTCCAGTACCCCATCCAAGGTGTCCAAGAAGGCCAAATACACTGAGCTGGTCTTTGACGCATAAGCACAGACAACAGTCAGAGCCTATCCTCCAAACTGAAGTCGAAAGGAGGTGACCCTCTCATCCACCAGGATAAACTTCAACATAGGTACTGAACCAGGGGAGTATAAGTAAGCAGACCCACACCTGCCTGGCAACTCTCATCTTGGCCAACTCCAGAGTGGAAGAATGCAGCCCCTCTCCAGGAGTCTCGTCTACAGTCCAAGCCATGGGTTGAGGTGAGCCAGACTATATGTAGTTGGAATCTCTTTACCTCCTGCACCAGCTCTGGCTCCTTACCCACCAGAGAGGTTACATGCCTAAACGTACATTTGATACATATGATCTGTCCACTGAAGCCCCTGTCTTCAAATGCCACCCAATATACATGGCACCTAACCCTTACAGCCTATCCTGCAAATGGTGGGTCCACAGGAGAGCAGACCCAAGTTCTTCTTTCGGGCTATGCCTGGCGGGTCCCATGAGTAGAATCCAGGCCACAAGGTCTGCGCCTTCAAGGCCCCGC
>JAODUD010000134.1:22509847-22522392 GCA_026784285.1 Stomatorhinus walkeri
TCTGACTTGCTGGATGAATATAATCAACTTTAAGTGAAAATTTGCCTGGGGTATGAATAATTTCGAGGCTCACTGTAAAAGCATTGCTGAGTTATGACCTCACTTCCTGTTTGCTGGCTTTGTCATCAAAGGTATTGGATAACAGTGGCCATAGTTTTTGCCTTAGCATAACAGTTTTGAACAACATTTGGTCCCAATCCTCTGTAGATGACGCGTACCATTTTGGTAGTGAAAGAAACCTACACAGCTGAAGGTCCTCATAAACATAACAGATGGAAACAAAAAGATTTTCTGTAAAATTAAGAAACACAGGTAACATATTGAAAACTATCTTTTTACTTGTTTTTTTTCATTTTTTCATTTCTTTATTCACTTATTAAAAAGAATCAAATTTCTCAGTCACATCAAGTTACCACTAAATTATGCTGCAGGCATCAAGCATGAAAGCGTAAGAAAACCGAGAACATCTACTCATACTCTTCAACTGTCAATTAAAATTCATAGAGAGGAATTTGATTAGCCGTTTAACATTTGAATGTTGCACATTTCTTCAACACATTAGCTGGATGAGAAGTAGTTTGTATCTGTAAAGGCAGCAGCCGCAGACTAAGCAGCAAGTGGAACTGATTATAGAATGAGAAGACAGGATGCACCCAGTACAGAACCTAAGTGTTTAGTCTCTAATTCTATCATCTACGTATCCATGAAAGCTAAATAGACATTTTCAAGAGTTTTGATTTTATTCCTGTATTTTCAGTCTTCCTCAATTTCTATATTTCCCCCTCCCCTGTTTTTACAGCTCCGTTCTTCATGGTTTCTCAATCCAGTTTTGCGAAAACGCTCCAAATCTGACAACCAGATTCACGTTGTCGTGGTGACAAACCAGGGTAGTGGAATACTGGGGTTTCCAAGGTGAAACAGCTCATCAGCACAAAGGAGGTAGCAGCAGTAGCAGGCCATCGTTTTGTTTTAAATTAAAACTATACCAGAGCAGTAATAACTAGCGTTATTAGCAAAATGCCATCCCGAACGCTTATTAAAATACAAAACAACTGACGCTGTTTTGTGAGCGGCTTAAACAAATGTCGTTTACAAATTGAAATTCACCGTCATTCACCATGGAACACCGAAACTGTCGCTGTGCATCAAACCCGCGATTTCGCTTTGCAAACACAAATGTCATTTACACTAATTCCCAAAATATTTTTACTCAATTTGCGTCGATTAAACACAAAATAACTACGTTCCTTTCACATTTACTACACGTATAGCCGCAGTCGTTAATTGAAACAGAAAGCTGTCCTGACAATAAGGCGTCTTGTGAAAGGATTCATCTGAAAATTCAAGTGAAACGTACACACAGATCCTTATTCAGATCATTATGAACACTTCTGGGTACTTACTCGAACATGTCATTAAATGCTCCAGAATGCACAGCTGACGTGCACGATGACAATAGTGTGCATATGGCAGTATAGCGGCTGCACGGCTCAGAGCCCGTAGGAGGCAGCGTCTGCTCACACGCTCCGTTACGCCGATAAATAAGCATTTCTCTGCCGAGAGATACTTGAGCTCTACATCATGCCGCTTCTCATGCTCCCAACTAAAGGGATCCTCGGGCATTCCGGCTGTGATGGCACAAACCCTTCACTTAGTCCCTTTTGTTGTCGTTTTACGATGCAGTGACAAAACCGGTAAATCGTTTGCTTTGACACAGTTACCGCTGGGGAAAAGGGTGGAATAAGGAGTTTCTAAGGAGTGAGATTAATATGAAGATTACTGTATATACAGTTGGTTTCCTATGGTTGTACATGTAATGGTTGTATGTCGGAGATAATTTTACATAACCGTAAAAAATCGTAACCGTATTTACTCGTAAAATTGTCATTTATTTAGAATTAATGAAACAAACGTTATAACCCACTGATTTCGTTTACACATCTTAATGAGATAAAAAGCAACACAATTACTGATGCAGTGATGTTTTTGTTTTTCATTTGTTCTAATCAGAAATGTAGTCCCCACAAATTCAAACGTCCATGAAACATTTTTGAATCAACATTATTTTATAATAAATTAGTCAATTTTATTGAAGGTTCAACTGAACTCCAAAAAACATGCATGATAGTATCACACATTCAGGTCATTTTGAAAGTCATTAATCTTTCCAGATAGAGAGGAAGAATTCAATGTAAACAAATACAATGTAAACCAGAACCATTAATATTTATCTTAAAACCATTAAGACACTCTGCTACTTCCAAGGTATGCTGGTGCCCAGAGGTAGTTATTATACTTAATACAAAATAAATAAATAAGTCATGGCGCAAACAACAAAACTGAATTGAACATATACACAAACTTCTCAGACTGTCAGGCAGCTGAAATGTCATGTAGGAACTTGCCTTAGAATGTATGTTACAGATCTGCAACATTCTGAAGAATTTTTCAAATGACTTAATTTCTTTATTTAAATGAATGTTTATATTTTTCTCTCCCAACATGTCAACATATATATACAAGTGCACTGATGGTGTGATCAGGGGTCTACTAGTAACTACATAAATAAATATCCATTCATCTTCCAAGCACTTTTCTTTTGACTTATCTGAGGGTCACAGGCAATGCAGAGCACAAGCCACAAGCACACACTTGACAAGGTGCCAGTCTATTGCAGATCAATAAATATAATTATGATAAACATTACAGACATCAGACAAAGCTTTTCGTGTGAGGCCTTCTTCATTACAGGAGACCTGAATTACAAAGCAAACTCTTAGATTACCTAAGTGACATAAGTGCAAGCACAAGCCCAGACTGGTAAGTGATGATGTCATGTGTTGGCATACACCTCGAAAGACCTCCTCCACAAGTACAGTATGCTTGATTACCCCTGCATATTTTTCCTCTTTGCATTTCCATCTCTTTAATACAGTTATGACACCCGTATACAAAGTATAAAAAGTTTACATAAGTGATAGACCTTCACTTCATGAAATGTAAAAGACTAACTTTACAAAAAAAAACTTTGCAAAATGGATCCCTTACTTCGCAAAATAAAAACTGTACGCGTACTTTTGGCCCACCCTGTATAAAGATCAAATCAGGTCAGGTCCCCGTTGTTCCTTGAAGTAGCAAACTTTTCTCACAAGTATGGTCAAAAATTGGGTTCAGGGCAAAGTACATGGTGCAATATCGCCATGCATACAAAGCCAGTACATGCTCACATAAATTAAGATGCCCACCTTTAAACGTTTAAACTAGCTTTACTAGCATCGTGAAGCACACAATACTATGTTTAAAACTACATATGCAAATAACTTTAAGATTAATTTTAAAAGGATGTTCCAAATGTGTGTGGCTCTACGTCCTATTCTGTTTCTTTTTCGACATTTTTTCTAGATAACTTCTCCAAAAATCCTTAAGTTCCAGATAAACAGCGACGAGATCGCCTGACAAAGCAAAGCAAAGCGCTCGATAAAACATAGAAAACGAATACATTTTGCTCTTTCCCCACCGCACGGTTTTCATTAGAAACACTGCACCACTTATCGGAGTAAAAAGGTTAAAGGATAACTTTTAAAGTCCATGAATATATTTGCCTACCTCCCGTTAGACGAATGTCCCCCATTGCGGTGATCCTGCTCGGCCTCCAGGACAAGCCGGGCGACCGTACGAGGCGTGAAACTGAAATCGTTTTTTTCAATGGAGCACATCGGCATAGTCATAAAGGCACAGGCCGTTCACCATATGCCAGGGCTAGCTGGTCACTTTTATTGTGCTTAACTACCAAGCTAGAAACCCAATAATTCGTGTAACTAAACACATCGCGGGCGGAAATGTATATATCTCCAGCAGTCAATTCCTACTAACATTCTCGTTAATTTCTTTTTTTTTCATCTTTATTTTTGTCTACCCAGAAACACACAGCTTTGTTAATTTCGCTGGAGTCCCCTTCTTTACTTTCACTGATACATACAATTACCGGTCGCTTAAACATTAGTTCTATAAACTGGTTTACGACGCCATCGGCCAAAAACATATCTTAAAACGAAGGTAGAGGTGGTGTTTTTATAATTTACATTTTAGGTATTTGATTCCCAAGAATCAACATTTTATATTAGGTAGTAATAAATAGGTTATGAAAGACATTTCGTAACAGGATACGGTACCTCGTTTTTTCAACTTATATCATTGGTATTATACTTTTTAAAATAAATCCCCTTTGTTCAAAACTTTTGGTACAACCCGCCTTGAAAAAAAGTGTGATCAAAAAGTAACGGAAACTCTTGATGGAAAGGCTCCAAAACCAATCAGAGACAAGATTTGCCCCAAAAGGTGAAGTAGCAATTACACACGCATAATACAGCTCTTTTCCTAAAGAGTAGACAATTAAAAATATCATGATATGAGTGCAACTACATAGATTATTTTACTCGAGCATTCCATAGAAAAATCCAATGGGAAAAATACATTTCAGAGTAAGTATATAAATGTGATAAATTACTAAAAACAATGGGTGATACCTGTTTTGGGCCACATATTCATGTCCTCGTGTTTAACTGGTTCTTATTTTTTTTATAAAATTAGACAAATCTTTATAAGAAACCTATTGTATTATGTGTTTAGGTGTTTTCTGTTGCTATAACAAAGATAAATTACTACTTTTATCTTTTTACATCTCTTTAAAGCACCATTTCTCTGGAATATGCGCTCATTTTAGCACGTCTCAAATGCAATGTGCTCAACTTCCTCAGTAAATATAAACTATAAAATTATAAAAACCAAAATTTATTCTTTATTATTTTGATAGACTAGGGTATACTACCTTTAGAGAAAGAAGCATCTTGTTCACACCCCTGCCTGTGTTTAAACTCCCTGTGATCCCTTTTGTTCATGTTCGCCTGAGTTCAGTTTATTAAAAAGTCACCCATTCCTATACACATACCCAAGCTGCAAGTGAGTCGTTGTTCACTGTGCCCTATCGTAATAATTCTGGGCTAAATTAAACCTATTAGGCCTATATGATGAATAATAATGCTGCAATATATGCTTAAATGGTATGAATAATTTTACATTAGGATATCTGATTGTAACTTGAACTTCTGTATTTGAGACATGTTCTCAGAAAGAATATGCCATTGCAACCCATTTTTTAAAATCTTGTCTGTCCTAAAATATGATCAAATAACAGCTTGTTGTGAAGGTATATATAACAGAGAAGTCAGAAAAGCTGTTCACTTAGATACTTTCCTGCAATGAATGTGGAACTGGAAATCCAGTCTATGCTAAAAATAAAAACCGCCATCATGAGTGATAATAACATATTGTCATTTTTTGTGTTTCTCTAAGATACAAGTAGGTCTGTATTGCAATGACAAATTCAAGTGGAATATGTACATACACAAAATTTTAAAGTATAAAAAAATCTGTTCTGTATAAACTTTCACAACCTTATTCTTCATTCGCAAACCAAAGGCCATGTATAGCAGCCAATTTTAAAGTTTATTTACATTGTATTTATTGTATTTAAAATATAATTCAGAGCATTATCAACATAGCCAAGACCATTATAGGCTGTCCACAACCCTCATTGGAGGTCTTCTTTTAGCACTCACTGTATCAGAAAAGCCAGCAACATCATTAAAGACTGTTAAAATCCAGAACACTCTCATCCACGACTCAGACTTGTGTCTGTGACAATGAAGTGTTTATACAGTAATATTTTAAAGTGCAATATTTACTGTATGTTTCAGACCTCAAGCTGCTATTAATAGATTCATATCTTTTGTACCCACATGCCCGCATTAAGCTGCTATATTCGATTTAATTTTAAGACATTTTAAATTCATTGTGTGTTGTCATTATGGATGTTGAGTTTACACTGACTGGGATAGCACTATTTTAATTTCATTGTATGTTGTGTAATGACAATAAAGGATATTCTATTCTAATCTATTCTATTCTATTCTACATTTTACTTGTCTATCAGCTTTTACATGGTTATATCTAAATTATATTAATTTATATGCATTATATTAATTATATATTATTTTACTAAGTGGAATGTTTTAACCATTTTAAGATTCATGTTTCATAGTTTTCCTTCCATCTCTAGTTCAGGGCCTTAGCTAACAGCTCATCAAGTACACAGTTGGATCACTGTAAAATTGGATAATTCTTTCTATGTAATCTTTCATTAAAATAAGCATTTTTACAGATTAAAGTTGTGTGTACCCTGTTTTCCTGGAACGTGCTCTGGCAGACCTGGAGTGGGGCTGAATTTCAGTACAGGAATGTCACACCCCAGGCCAGTGGGGGTGGGTTGACCAGATCAAGCACATGACACACATGAGAACCACTGAGTGAGCTGTAACATAAGCATAAATAGTTTGTGTTTCCTGCGCAGTCCATGAGGAATTCCCCCAAATTCACCACTCCAGCATTGGGATCTGGATTGATACCCTACTTTATTTCTCCTTTTCAAAAAGAAATAACTTTCAGTTTTCCCAGTAACAGCATTAAGGGTTTTCTGTTTTCTTTTTTAAATTCACCCTGAAGAATTATTAGAAATCATTGTGTAACACTTCATTTGTTTCACATGTGATCCGAAAACCAATTACAGAGAGATTTTGAAATCTGCATACACATTTACATGTTTGTCACATTTTCGTTACTTTCTAAATAGTCTGGTTTGCAAAATACCTCAACGCTTTGTTGTAGTTAATTTTAAGTTAATAATGGAATAATATAAATGTCATAAGATTTCTTGTGCGAGCATGAGAGTTGGCAACCCTGCAATTACCTGCCATAGGCGGGGTTGATCCCTAAGGTTACGCCCACCTCCAGATAATCCTGTTGTATAACGACCCACATGTACAATCAATGAAATCCTCTGTCTTGAGGTTTGTTTTACCCTGCTTGATGGGCTGTTCTCTTGGTCAGTCTGGGATTTCGAATCTGTTTTGATCTCTCAGTTGTCTGGTTTTGTTTGCTTCTGCGATTTGGTTCTGGCTGGGTCTCAGATTTTGCTTTGTGTTGGATCCTGACCTGACCTGACCTGGCTTAGTTCTGTGGGTTTCTCTTTTACTTGGTTCGGTTGTACTCAGCACCCGATTGCTGCTTATCCACTTCAGTTGAGTTCCTTGTGATCTACAGCCCGAGTTCTTTCAGCACATAAAAGGGATAGGCTCACCTGCTGCAGAACAAAGCTGTGACAGCCAGAATACCTTTCCACATGGGTGTGTTCAGGACCTTGCCATAAGAAAAATATATATGAGTCCTATTTCCTTTAACTGTGTTCTGGTATCGAGATGTTTTGATGTACATTATATTGTGCATACCAAAGAACTTCCGATTTGCATTCATGTAATATAATAAGCACGGACACAGATGGCGGGGGGGATATTTGGACTCTGAATCAATACACCGTGGGAACAAATTAATGAAATGTGATCATGATTTAACTAAAATGGTTTTTGCCAATAAATCGACACTTCCGATGGTCAGATAAAAAAACTCTAAATAGAATGTGGGTGCTTGTTAGTTTTTTTTCCATTTTTGATTTGAGCACGACTTTGTAAATCGAAAAAAGTAAGAAGTGAATATTTGAAAAATAATTTTTTGTTTTTACTTTCGATTATTTTAGAGGAAAAACAAATTATACATATTTTGATTTTGTTTGTATGTCAACCTTGGATCTGAGTCGTGCATGAACTTTCAATCACGGTCAACAATGTTAAACTATTAAAGTATTACATTATTCAATAATGAAGGACTTTAGGCTGCTAAACCTACAACCTTACCAGTTATAGAAAGTTAAGGCCTATCTTGTGTATTTGAATAAATGATCATAAAATGGTCGATTAACTGTTTGTAGTGACACAGGCAAAGCCCCTCATAGAAACTAGACGTACGTTTTTGTATTTGGCTGCATTTTTCTGTTTTAGCTAGGCTACTTTTAGTTAGTTTTACGTTAATTTTGTATTTTTCGTTCAATGCTTGTGATTGCATGACTCGCATACACAGTACTCCATTGTTTCGGCCTTAAGCCATGAACTAGACTCTTTAGGAGGAAGGAGTTTATTTCCAGGTGATGTTTTCTGGTGCAGTAGATATTGTTATGCACAGCATTCTCAACTTTCTTCTCCAAACGTATGTGTGTGATACCAGCTTTTTTACAGGGTTTAGGACAACAAACCATGTTTGACCACAGCCAGACAGGAGCCACAACATGAAAGGTCAGAAATGAGACTATGGTGATAAACGACTTGCGTGATTCCTTGATTATCCTACCGTGTGGCAGCCTGGTTGATCAGTCTTTGTTAGGTGAATTGTATAAGATAGCACCTTGCATTTTAGTCTCAACAGGGATTAGGACTAGGTGCTTTCCTAATTACCATTACTATCATTGGTTTGAATTGCATGCGGTCACACAAGCTGGGATTGTGTGCAAATTGGTAATGTAACCCGTAATATTACATATAAATACAGTACAATCTTACAACAGTTGTCTTAGATCCTGTAGTGACACCGATGTTATGTGTTTTGGGTCATAAACTACTTGAAAACTGAGCTGCCTAAATCATGCAGGATTCAGTTTTGGATTCACGGACCAAATCGGTATGCAATACGGAAAAAGGCAAATCAAATACCTTTCAAAGCGTTCTTTCAAATGGCAGGCTATGAAAGTAGGTGAAAATTCTACATAGTGCTTGGCAGACCTAGGCATGGGGGCGGCAGGAACAACATGAGGCAACTTTAATGAAGTGGAGGTGCTCTATTATTGTAGTCCTTAAAAGAAACAAATACAACTAGTAACTGCATGCAGTGACTGATGGGTCCAAAGGATGATTGGACAGGTAGGACAGGTAGGACAAGTAATAGAGGAATAATGGCGGAGAACTGGAAGACTGTCATCGGCGGACAAGGTAGTAGAAAGTCAGACAGAACTATAGTCCCATAAAAGGATGGAGATTGAGTAATTCTAACGGGATAGTAGATGTAGGACAGAACAGGACTGTTTTGGGTGAGATGGTCTGAGTAGTAGGTAGAAATTAGGATGGAGATGCTTTTAAAGTCGGCGTAACTGGTCAGTAGATGTCGAACAGAATTAGAACCCTCCGGTGCAGTGCCTGAGCCCGTATGAATGTCTGGTTTAATAATAATAATAGAAGCTTCATTGATCCTCATGGGGAAAATGCCTTTATGCCTCCTTCAACTTGCTTTACGAAAAGTACACTGTGCACGAAGGGACACGTAGCTCAAGTACCCACTGAAGCTGGGCTCAAACCAGCAACCCTCTGATTACAGGCACACAGGCTTAGCCCACTGCACCACACACTGCTTTAGGTAAGATAGGTGATATCGGTAGCTTCCTACCTGATCTGGTAACTCATTTCAGTTGAATTAGCCTAGGTGGGTCTTAGACATACAAAAACAGTGGCCGTAGCGCTCCCGTTTGACCCATCCACACAAAATTTAGTCTCTCTGTGGTACTGCCCTTCATTGGTGAGAGAATTTGGTAATGATTGGCTGAAGCCTGCCTGAAATATAGAGGTCTGATTGAAATGGGCGTGGCACCAGTACAGTGAGGGTGTGGCTGGTGCCCGGACCTTACTGAACAGTTTTTTTTCATTGATCAGCTCAGAGTTCTGATTTGTTTGACACTTGATTTATCTGATTTGGTAGGACCTATGCAAATTAGCAAAAAATCTAAGTGGGTTGAGTTTCATAGTCCAAATGGCAAGTTGGTAGGGCAAGGCTGTCTGTATCTGGAGAAAAAAAATTTCAACTGTAGGAGATATCGACCGAAACACATCTGACTGACTGGGACGGGTCAGGGGGCCTGAGTAGTGGGTGGGAATTGACATCTTCGTGCCAAGTTTGGTAAAGTTTAGGCTGTACATTCAGTTTTAGGGAAGAAAAATAATAAAAACAAATAAAACAATAAAGTTCAATAGCATTAAGTGCTTTACACCCTTAATATCTAAAACCACATATTTCGTAATTCTATGCAAATGATCGCTGTACAATGATCTGACAGATACATTTAGGACGTAGCCTAATGTATTTACGCTTAAGAGCATACCTGTGTGTGTGTGGTTTAGGTTCATATTACTTTCTGAGGACCAAATGTCCCCCACGATGTAATAAAAGCCTGTTTTTTGACGTTGTGTGGACCATTTCTTGGGTCCCCACAAAGACCTGTCAATGCGATCAAAAAAGTAAAAATACCAAAAGTTGTATTTTGTTTGGTTACTTATGGTAAAGGTTATGACTGGGTAGGGGTTAACTTTGTCATGCTGTGATTAGAGTTTTCCCTATTGAAATGAATGAAGAGTCCCCACAAAGATATAATTACAAACCTGTGTGTGTTTGCACGCGCATCTTAAAATGCACTACATAAAATTAAGTGGTTTCTTATAAGCATATTATGTTCTGCAGCTAGTATCATGTTGTTGCAACATTTGACCTCTCAGTTTTTATCTTGGCCTGCCTTCTAAAAAGGTATTACATCCACCGTTCACACGGCTAAATTTAACTTTTGAAATACAGCCTCACATGAGGGGTGTACACAACTTTAGATGTTCCATGTTAGTTCACTTTTGAATTGTTTTTCTTCCATTCTGTATAGTTGACAAAGACGGTAAATTGATGTAGTCAGTGTCCTATACATAAAATAAGTACATTTAGATATTCGTTATGATTTTTCATACCGACTGAATGGAAACAACTTGATTTACAAAATGATTTACAAAATGTTACCTTTTCTCTGCTTCTTGCTGCATATCTTTTACGGTAAGTTTCATTTTAATTATGTTAATTCTTATTATTTCTTATATGCATATTTAGTCTAACAACCTTATTCTCTTTATGTGCCTTAGTTCCAGAATGCCAGGGAGGCTGCGCTGAGGTAGACTCCATGACAGAGGCACCAGTTGGACAAACTTTTCTTCTAGGATGTATATCTTGTAAGCAAAGGGAAGAGGTTGAAGCCACGACCACTGTGGACTGGTATTTCAGGCCTCTGGGAGAGGAAGAATATGGCCATGTGAGTATAAACAGGTTGCTTTCTGAACCTGTCTACTAGTAGATGTACTTTTTCAGTTCAGTTTTAGTTCAGTTCAATTCAATTCAGTTCAGTTATTTATTGCTGTGATTACCAACTCCCTGAGCTGTGCAAACAAAAAAAGATAAAACATGTAATATGTAAACAATGTACAAAATACCAATAAATATGTGCTTATTCTGTGTACAGTATCGATAATATAACAATAAATGGTTTAAACATTCTTAAGAAATAATCATAGAACACAGAAATCCTTTCTGCTAGCATGACTATGATGTAAATATGCTAACCTATAACATTTTTTTCTTTGAAAATATTGCATAATTAAAATATCTTACCAAAATATTATGCAAAGCAGCTTTCACAGATTAAAAAAATTCTGACGCAGTTTGGTTCCTGAAGTTTCTGTCTACCGTCTTAACTACTGAAATACTTTCAGCTTTTTTGATCTTGGTCAGGATAAGCAACAAACATATTTAGTTCTGTTCATATTATAAATAATTCCTTGATTGGTATTGGTTTGAAGAATTATATGCTGATCTTTATGTTAAGACATTTTACTATTATAAAAACTGTCATGCACAATTTATTTTTTTTTATTAAGAAATATGTTTTTTGAAAGATGTTTCTTGTTAGGATTTTGACTTGATACAATTACACCAGTCTTTCAGTTAATACAAATGTCTCATTCCCTGCTTCGGCTTGAAAGGTAAAATCTGTTAATGGGAAGCACTAGTCCCATTGTGTCTATTATATGCTTTGCAATGAGCATCATTTACATAAAACTATTTACAGCGGTACCTCAGAACTCAAATTTAATCCGTTCAGAACTCCGGATCGAATCCTAAAAAGTTTGAGGTGTGATCAAATTTTCCCCATTAAGAAATAATGGAAAATCAATTAATTGGTTCCCGGACCCAAAAAATTACACCTGAATATGTTTTTTTTAGCATTTAAACACAAAATGAACAGGATAAAACAAGAAGAGCATATACTGTACTAAACACACATACTGTACTGTAAGCACATTTATCAAAACAGTAATTTTTAAAGTAAGAAAATAAATATATCCAAACAATGTGTAAAGATAAAAAAAACCAATGTGGCATGCCCCGATCGTCCGCTCCTTCCGTGTGCCACGCCCCCTCATCAGTGTGGAATCCCCATGTGATCACCTGTTTCTGGTTGTTATCATTAGTCCTCTGTATTTCGTCCGCGTTTCAGTTTCTTTCCCCAGTCCGGTCATTGTATTGTCTGTCTGCGTTTTGCCTGCCTTCCTGTAATTAAACTCCGTATTCCTGATACCCTGACGTCTGTGCCTTTGTCTCCGTTCCATCCCCTCTCATCACAACAATATTACTATAATTAAATGTATTAATGGTTTATTATTAATTTTAAAATAATGAATAAGAAATCGTTATTTTGGCTTTATTTGGCTCTGTACTCAATACCTGCTACAAAATTGGTACACATA
>JAODUD010000134.1:22522439-22535972 GCA_026784285.1 Stomatorhinus walkeri
TATATGATTTTAAACTGAAGAACTGATGAACTGAATATCAAGGAAAAATAATTTCTTCTCCAAGTGAACAATTTGTTTTAAAACAGATATTTTGATAGATGAGGCCTGAATAGTCCATGCGATCTGCAGCTTTGTTTGCCTGTACAAATCATAGAACAGTTTAAAGAGCACTTTCAAAGATTTATATGAATGTGAGTGTCTGTGTGGATGAATAATTCATATATTTATCTTGATAAGGTCGCTGGTTTATTGTAAAAACTGTTAGGGTCATGATTCCTAAGTCAGTTTCCTATGATGTGCACCCAATATGACCTGGACTGTATAATCCCTTTTATCAACATATAAAACCTTGATCAGTAGTCATAATAAAACTATGAAATTAAAAATGATTCAAAAAGGAAAGTGTTCATATACATGATCACTATCTGTCTGCTGTGTATTTAAAAACTTCACGTTAGTGTTATTTCTGATGTGTAGCAGTTTAGGAACAAGAGAGGCAAACACTATCGATGTCAATGTTTGATTTATCCATTATTGAACTAAACCATTATTCCAGATGTTTTGTTTTATTAACTTGTGCATGGGCTATGATGTTCTTCTGTTTTCAGATATTGCATTATGATTTTCCCACCGCCACCATCACCAGTGACCACTTTAAGTATCGCCTTGAATGGTTTGCCCGTGTGAAGACAAGTGATACTCTGGTTGGCAGTCTATACCTTCACAATGTCACCTACAATGACACTGGTACTTATCGCTGCACCTTTGACCGCATTATGCACCTCCAAGTCGGTGACGAATCTTTCAGAATTACCAGATACATAGAACTTACTGTATTGCCAAAAGGTAAGACTTCCCTTTCCCAAACTTGCATTTCCATCTTGCTGCAGCAGCATTGTTAGCAAAAGATGATACATGCGTTGCAATTTTAACTCTTGTTAGAATGTAATTAACTTTATTCGGTCTTTTTTTCTGCCTAAAGCAATTAGGGAGAAGACTGCAGTGATGGGAGAGATCGCAATGTATGTGCTGATCGTCAGCCTGCAGCTTTGGCTGATTGCAGTCCTAATCTACTGCTACAAAAAGGTTTCTGCTGAAAGAGAAGCTTATGAGGCTCGGCAGGCTTTGAGGGCCTTGAGAAAGCAGTAAGCCCATCAGTCTAAACTTCTGTCATGTGTGTTACCTCCGCTACCATGTTTTTTTCAACATACTAAGGTTATTACTGTTAACGAATACTAAAAATATTTTTAATTTCTATTTCTGAGTTTAAAAGCCTGCTTATAGGCTAGCAGCTACCAGATGTACCTCCTCAAAATAATTGTTGGTAAACATAGCCTACGGTAAGCATCTCAAATAGACAAAATTACATATGCCCTCCATAGATTCAAACATGTTTCAGGTCAAGAGATTATATGAGAGATGGGAGATACCATTGCAAATGGCAAAAGCTTAGAGATGCACTACATATCAGTTAAAAAAATCAGTATCAGTCCCATGTGTCAGTCTTGGCCGATATTTAAACTTTATCAATATTCAAAGTTTGCACAACCAGAGCTAAAGTCGCTACTACAAAAACAGGGGAGATGATTGCACTGGACAATGAGGCATTTTTCTTAATGTAGGACAAGAGATTTCATCAGCTCATTCACAACTAGAAGAGATTACAAAGGACCACCCTGCCACATGTATAATTAATAAGTTAAATTTTAAATTTGGCTGACAGATTGATCTTTCATTTTCCACAGAATAAAAAAATGTTGTAAGGTTGGTAAGCTCATCAACTTTCATCATCGGCATCCATCAGAGTTAATATACACCTATCTGTAAAGAGTAAAGCACAAAATATCTATCAGTAACCCCATACTGGGGTATACTGCCTGCCGCTGCTAGAGTTAAGTCTCCTCCTTGAATAGATGAACACTGCAACAACACAATTGTGAATTGAATTTGAAATATATCTTTTTATGGGTTTGCTGTAGGACAGGGGTACTCAATAGTCACCCAGAGCAAAATATGATGTAATCCAGACCAAGTGATTTGAAAGTGTAATTTTGGCCTAGTACTACACAGCTATGCTGCTTAAGTCACTATTGTATTTTACGACATATATTATTGTCATGAGTGTCCTGAGTTTTCAGGTTCTCCTTGTGCTGGCGCCGATTTCTCTGAATTCTCTAGTTTTTCCCTGATGTTCAAAAACATTACTGTATTATGTTGTCTCTGTGAGATACTTGACTGTGTAAAATCACATAATATTATGATTTTATATAAATCAATAGTTAAGTCTGAAAGAAGCATTAGTCAAACATTGAGAGTCTATATACTAAGATTATAGATGACGGCAAGTCCCCAGCTTTTCAGATAAAATCAGTCTTTTAATAACCGGTCTTTCCAGAAAAAAATCATTCCAGTTGTTAATAAAGGGTTTGCTTTTTTGATGCAAGTTTCTAACAAACAGTTTAGAAAGTCTAGTCTTTGATAGCATATATCCCCTTTTTAGAGAACTGGTAAGGGATGAGAAACATCTGATATTTTCTTTGAGCAGTTTTCCATCAAAATGAATCTCCTCTTTAATACCTCAAGTAGCTGAGATTTTACATAGTTAGATTTGCATTGTAGAAACCAAGGTGGAGAGTTCTTCACTGAAAAATGGACCTAGTTCAACTGTAATATCAGAGACACTGGCCCTAATGCACTAAACTGGAGACAGACCTTACGGTCACATCAGAAATAGCTGAGTATTCATAACAGACAAAAAGTCAAAATCCGGTCCTCAGTCAGGACATCTATAAATGCATGAATGCTAAAGTTATCTGCAGTTTTGGCAGGACAGTCTGCACAGTACACAGACTATACTGCAGATTATTTTCACGGAAGGGGCAAGTGGTGATTGTGGGCAACCAAAGAAGAAAAATTATGGCTGTCATGAACTTCTTTTGACTAAATGATATGGATGTTTATGAAATACCACAAACATGATTCATTTCTTACCATTGAATCAAGGCACAAGATAATGAATGTGTGTCTGCCCTGATGGACAGATGTGTGCATTTCTCCTATTGAGGGACTTGTGTATGGGTGTGTCAGCTATGATAGACTTGTGTATGGGTGTGTCCCCTATGATAGACTTGTGTATGGGTGTGTCCCTTATGATAGACTTGTGTATGTGGTGGATCTATACCCTGTAGGAGATTTTCCTTCACACGAGGGATGGGGAACCTGTTCCATGGACGGCCAGTGTGGGTGCGAGTTTTTGGGATGGCCTTTCAATCAGCCAATAACAGAGGGTCCCCAAGACTGGAGTTGAGAACCACTGCTTTATTATTGGCTGAATGAGAGGCTATCCAAAAAACCTGCACCCACACTGGCCCTCCATGGATTAGGTTCCCCGCCCCTCGTCTACACTGTGCACTCTACTGTCACGACTCCCCACAACCATATGCTTTATCCTTTGGACGATGGATGAATGGATGTTATATAGTATATGATTATAATGAAAGTAAACTCATAAAAGGAACAGAAAGATAATGATAAAATTTTATTATTTTCCACACAGACAAGCAGAACTCAAGGACAATTGTGATGGGATTAATTTGGAGTAGCTTCTTGCTGGTAAGCAGAGTATTGTGCAAAAGCATTTAATTGTTACTTATGATATTGATATCACAATACAGTGGTACCTCGGTTTTCGAACTTAATCCGTTCCGGACTCCAGATCGAATCCTAAAAAGTTTGAGTTCTGATAGAATTTTTCCCATAAGAAATTATGGAAAACCAATTAATTGGTTCCCAGCCCCCCAAAATTACACCTAAATATGTTTTTTTTGCATTTAAACACAAAATAAACAGGATAAAACAAGAAGAGCATTTTTTTCTTAATGGCTTCCAAAACGATAACGATAAAGATCTTATCCCAACATTACCCCTGTCCTGCCCCGATCGTCCGCTCCTTCCATGTGCCATGCCCCCTCGTTAACCTCGTGTGGGATCCCCATGTGATCAGCTGTTTCTGGTTGTTGTCATTAGTCTTCTGTGTTAAATCCGCATCGCAGTTTGTTTCCCCAGTCCAATCATTCGGTGCGTTCGACTTGCTTACAGCGCTGGCTTAAAACAATGCATTCTGATCCTGATGCAATGCATTACAGTAATCTGCTATTTCTCCCGAATATCACGTAAAGCAGTGAGAACTGGTTTTCAGTTAATTTACGGTAAAATAAAGTTTAAATAAATGACATAAATGCTCTAATAGTACACGTAAGTTAGTGGTTTATTTCTTGTTAGTTACTGTAATGTTGCGCTGCTTTATTTGGTTAATCATCCAGTCTGTGATGAAGGCATTCAAGTAAGAATTGCACTGTAGTATGACTCATTTCCTGGAGCATACAATTTATATTAGGTCAGCGTTCACGGTTCGACTTCTCATATTCAGATCGCGTTCTAGGTCAAACTGTTCGACATTCAAGAAATTTGAGTTCTAGTGAGTTTGAGAACCGAGGTACCACTATATTCTGTAGAGATTTTTTTTTTTTTTTACTTTTTTCCATACTTTTAAGATTCAGTAAGTTTTTATAATCAGTATTATTGACAGCTTTTGAAGTTTGATAAATATGTCTTATGTTTTCTTTATAAATTCAAAGGCTAAGTCTTTCGTATCAAACTTGCAAAGCTTAAAACTTTGTGATAGAGACTATCCATTTTGAACAATCATTGCAGTTCAGTAAATGTCTAATGCCTCTTCAAGGCTCAAGACTATGATGTGAGCTTGATGTTGAATTACATTTAGTGGATAAAATCTTACTATACACTCCACGGAAATCTTACAGTTTTAAACTGCAGTTTTTTCATTTATGAAACAGTGGTTTAATTTTTTTGTGGTGGCTCAGTGTGTAGAGCCTGGTTGACTCACACCTCCAGGGTTGGGTGTTGAAACCTGCCTCTGCTTTCTGTGTGCATGGAGTTTGCATGTTCTCCGTATCTTGTTTTGGTCTCCCCTATTTTGTGTATGAAAACCACATCAAGTGGATCTGAAGTACCCTAACAACCATATCAACCTCATTAAACTCTTGACCTCTGTGCTCTCCTCAGGTTGTGACATGATCAATATTCAGCTCTTCTGAAAGAATATCCTGGAATCACAGTTACCGTGGAAACAGAATAAACCAGTGTGCAGTTAGTTTAATATAATGCATCTGCATATAAATTAATTAGAATGTACAGTGGTATCTCAGAACACCGGATTGAATGCTAAAGTTGTGATCAAATTTTCCACATAAGAAATAATGGAAAACCAATTAATTGGTTCCCAGCCCCAAAAAATACACCTAAATATGTTTTCTTAGCATTTAAACACAAAATGAACTGGATAAAACAAGAAGAGCATATACTGTACCAAACACATCTAAGGACATTTATCAAAACAGTAATTTGTAAAGTAAGAAAATAAATGTATCCAAGCAATGTGTCCTGCCCCGATCATCTGCTCCTTCCGTGTGCCACGCCCCCTCGTTAAACCCGTGTTGAATCCCAGTGTGATCAGCTGTTTCAGGTTGTTTTCATTAGCCCTCTGTATTTCGTCTGCGTTTTAGTTTGTTTCCCAGTACAGTCAATGTATTATCCGTCTGCGTTTTGCCTGCCTTACCTGTAATTAAACCCTGTAGTATTCCTCGATACCCTGACGTCTGCGTCGTTGTCTCCGTTCCATCCCGGCACAACAATATTATTATAATTAAATGTATTAATGGTTTATTATTAATATTAAAATAATGAATAGGAAATCTTTATTTTTAAATGTATTTTATTATATAATAATATTTACTGTTACTGTCTATCATTGTCTAAATGTATTTTTACTGTCTAAATATATGTATTTAGTGTAAACATGCTCGGTGCTGTCACAGTGAATGGGAGGCTTAGACTGAAGCTTTACCCTGTGTTTCTGCTGAGAGACGTGCCGCGTGACTCATTTCCCCTCGCATACAAGTTATCTTAGGTCGGAGTTCACGGTTTGACTTCTGAGATTCAGATCGAGCTCTAGGTAATTCTTTTCGAACAGGTTGATTCAACTTTTAAGAAATTCGAGTTCTAATGAGTTCGAGAACTGAGGTACCACTGTATATACTTTTACATGCAGTCTTAATCTTGTGTTACGCGCCACTGAGTCTCCAGCTGCACCCACAGCCAGGTCCATGCCGTTCGACCCTTGCTCTGCCTCCCCGTCCGGACTCCGCCCACGTCTCACAGCAAGACTCCGTCATTTCCGTCTGCCTGGAGTGAAAACACCGCTGGTTACCAGCCTCGGGAGCTCACTCATTTCCTGGTTATCGTTGGTTTGCTTTTTTGTGTATGACAGTTTCGGTTTATTCGTTTATGATTATTCGCTTTGCCCCGATTTGTGTGCTTTCTGGTTTCGATCTCTCGCCCTGTTTTTGGTTTACATCTTTGCACGCCCCTCGGATTCTGACGCTTTTGCCTTGTGTCTTGCTGCGCTCATTTTTCTTTCGGAAATTCTGAGTTGAGTGTCATCACCTCCGACAATCTTCCGTTCGAGCTACCACATCTCGGAACAAACATGGCTGCCTACATGAATACGCTGTTGTTTGTTGTTGCTTTATATTTTAGCAGATTTAGAGTGAGAGTATTTTTTCCGAGAGACAAACAAACAAGAAACACAAACTATTCAAACCACATTAAAAGCTTTATAAAATATTTTAGTACATTCATAGCGATATTCTTTTTTCGAGGTAAAAATCTGACATTGCACGTTAGTATCACGTGCAATTACATTTATAACTATTAATACATTTAACAAAATAAAGATTTATAAAATAGAATTACTGTTGAGCGTGTAAGCCGCCATTTTGAAATTACGTCACAGAGGAAACTCGGACACGGAAATTCTGTCCGACATCAACGTCATAAAAGAGGCATGTTTCCGATGGGAAGTTGCGTTTTTCATGATGTTTCGTGACGTTTTCTTCTGGTTCCGACCCAAGAGTGAAATAATCGAACGGACCATATGTGTGTTTATTAGGTGCGTAGAGAGTGGTTGCCATTTCTGTATATGAGTTTTGTGTATGCTGTTGTTTTGGATAGGGAGTGAGGAGTAGTACTTGTTGTTTTTGTTCTTTGATTTCTTTTTCACGTAAAGTTTTGGCCATAATCAATCGAGTCTGCACCGGGTTTATTTGTTCTGTGTCTGTCGCATGTAAATAAAAACCAGACAAATATAAAAATATACCCCTTTGTACATGTGTTTTCCCTTGTGCACCACACCCTGTGTTTCGCTTATTCCACTTCCCCTTTCCCTTCCACTCTGTTATACCCCAACCCTAGACTGGGGCTCGTAACACTTGTTTAATGATATATGAACAAAGTATTGAACCATACTGAATGATCAAAACTACTCAATGTAATAATAATAATAATCAATCCTTTATTTATCCCCGTGGGAAAATTCCTTTTTATGCCTCCCTCAACTTGCTCTTTGTAGAGCAAGCTGTCCGCAATTATAATTCCGTAAGAATTACAAAATCCTTCTGTAGTACACCACTTAGTTGTGTACTATACAGGAGACCAGATATTTCAAATGGCTTAAAATATTTTAGGTACAATTATTAAAAATAGATAAGTTTCCTTCAAAGAGTTTTTGAAAAGTCTGATATATATCTATTACAAATCATGAATGAACAATTTCCCTAAACAGAAAAAACATGAAATAACTGTTATCCAAAATATAAATGCTTTGAGTGTCTGAAAATATAATTTTGTCTTTCATTATATAGTGGCCCCAAAAATATTCAAATAAAATAACATCATAACATGTCACAAAAAAACTGCATTTGTTAACAGTAGATGCTTTAAGCACGTTTCACGCAAAGATATTATAAATTATAAAACAATAGGCATGCTGTTCAAAATTAAGACAAAAAAGTATTTGGACACAAATCTATTCTGGTTGTCAGGTTTAGTCGAACATGTTCATGGATAATGTGGTGATGAACACCTGTGGGAAGAACATCTGTGTGTCCTTAAAGATAACATGCCCACTACAGATTATTTTGGAGCAGTCCCGTGAAAGGACTTATAAAAATAGTTAAGAGGAGTGAAATTAGTTCTGAGAAAACTCTGTATGACACATCAACAAAAAGCTTCCAAAAAAGTTGCCTATATTGTTAAAGAACTTAAAGATGAAGGACTTGTGAATCTGGACTGACAGAACAGTAGCAGACTAAAGAAGACCACCAACAAATTAGACAAGTTAATTATAGGTATAATCAAGAAAAACAGATGAGAAACACCAGTAATATACAATCTTTTTGTAAAATGTTTTACTTGAAAGGGGCACTGGTATCAGTCTCCAACATAAATGCAATTTTGTTTGACATTTTGTAAGGCAACTCAAAAACATTTTTAAGTGTCCAAATACTTTTGGGGCCACTGTATAGAAAAAGTTTACTTGTGCATTTTTTGTACTACAGTGTTAGCCCATATTGAATATAAATGTTGCACCATGACAGTTCAGTGTTTCACCATTTATTTCATGTTAGTAAAGTTCATGGGAAAATATTTTTTAGTTGACTTAGAAATAAAAAACATAAAAATGCAGGGTTACATGTCCCATCATATAATCAAACTTAGATCAATGACTATATGTATCTCTGTAGCTATAATTATAACATCCAAAAATAATGAGCATTTTTTATAAGGTAAGTTTCTGGTTGTAGTGTATTATTTATCAATATTTAATATAAAATGTCCATGCATTTCTTAGTCAAATTTGTGGAATAAATTAATTTTTAAGTATTTATCCATCAAATACCTTTGCAGAATGTGTACATTATGAAGGGACACATTTAAACCATTTGAGATTTTTCTTTCATTAAAACAAATCTTGCTTGAATTGTGATCTAATTGTTTTACCTGCCACTGGTATAAACAAAATAAAAAGCACACATTATAAGTAATCAAATAAAGCTGTTTTTCCACTCATGTATGAGTCAGATGTGAAAAATAAAATAAAAATTAAATTAAAAACCCTTTTTGTCTTTTCATTTTCCAATTTGACTTTTCACTACATGCAAATATATGTTAATCGGAGCGGGGTGGTGGGCAGAACTACGGACTACTGCTGCACTTTCTCAGTGCATTTGCAGAGTCTGTTGTCTTCGTGTTTCTTAGCCATGGTCAACCTTGTCGCCCAAACTAATGGCAAAGTCACATGCGGCTTAAGTTAGCTACTCATCTGCAGCTTATTATTTCTAGCGACTTTTTTCACGGCTTAAATTACTTCCAGCTTCCTTACAGGAGTGTTTGCAGCTGCACACACTATAAAATGTCTTAACTAAAAAATGCACAGCATGTGCAGCTGCAAACACTCCCAAAATGCAGAAGCAGTGTGTGAAGCACGCCCGTACTGCTTCCATGGGAATTAAGAGGGTAAGTAGCAGCCAGGTGCTGCTAATCAAATGCAGTTGACAAACTGATCATCAGCGTGTGTGACCACCACTATAAAACCAGAAAATTTGGCATTTTGGAACATTCAGGTGTGTTAACACAGTGACAGGAGGAAAGATATCAGCAGTGGTCTTGGGGAAACAATTGTTACTGCCCATCAATCTCGGAAGGGTTATCAGGCCATTTCCAAAGAATATTAAGTCAATCATTCTACAGTGAGATCTACAGTGGCTATTCACAAATGGAAAACATTCAAGATAATATTCCCAGGAGCGGATGTCCCAGCAAATTCACCCCAAAGTCAGTGCAATGCTCAGACAAACTGCAAAAAACCCAAGAGCTACATTTCAGACTCGACAGGCCTCAGAATGTTAAATAAAGTTAATTACATCACAATTAGAAAACGACTGAACAAGTATGGCTTATTTGGTAGGGTCGCTAGGAGAAAACCTTTTCTCTCTAAAAATAGCATGGCAGCACAACTTAGGTTTACAAAGCTGCATCTGAACAAACCACAAGACTTCTGGAATGTCCTTTGGATAGATGAGACAAAGTTGAGATGTCTGGCCATAATGCACAGTGCCACATATGGCAAAAACCTAGCACAGATATCAGCACAAACACCTCATACAAACTGCCAAGCATGGTGGTGAAGGGATGATGATTTGTGTTTGTTTTGTAGTCACAGGACCTGGGTACCTTGCAACAACCAAGTTGCACTTGAAGTATTTTAGAGTCAAATGTGAGGCCATCTGTCTAAAGCTTGACCAGAACTGGGTCATCCAACAGGTAAATAAACCCAAGCACAACAGCAACAACAGAATGGATGAAAAAAAAAGAATCAAGATGTCGTGATGGCCCAGTCAAAGTCCAGACCTCAACCTGATTGAAATGCTGTGGTGGGACCTTAAAAGAACAATGCATAAATGAATGCCCATAAACCTCAACAAACTGAAGCAATGTTGTAAAGAAGAGAGGGGCAAAATTCTTCCACAATGATGTGAGAGACTGATAAAGTCATACAGAAAATGTTTACTAAGTTATTGCTTCTAAAGGTGGTACTACAATCATGGGGTATACTTAGTGTTTCACACATGGCTTCTTCATTTTGGCTTCATTTTTGTTAAATAAATAATGACACAGTGGGATTTGAGGGGTATTCCATGAAGGAGGATTTCTTGCTTACCCATATAACTTCTTGGATTTAAGGTAGTCTGGGCTAAATGGACTTTATTTTCATTCCCCTACATTTAGCCCAGACTACCTTAAATCCGACAAGTTATCCGGCTAAGCATGAAATCCTTCTTCTTGGAACAGCCCCCTGTTGTGTGTTGTTGTGTTGTTTTACACATGAGGTTAGACTTAAACAACTATAGAACCTGGTAAGGACCAGATGATTTTTTAAATTATGTCCTGATAATTAAAACCATAGAACTGAAACTGGGTGTGCTTTCTTTTTCACATGACTGTATAATATGTTAAATGCTAAATTCTACTTAGATATCTGAAAATCAGTGTAAGGTATGTGTGTGTGGATTATGTTTATACAGTGGTACCTCGGCTCACAAACTTAATTTGTTCAAGGACTCAGTTTTGTGATCCGAAAAGTTGCGATCTGAATCAGTTTTTCCTATTTAAAAATTGTAAATATAAATAATTTGTTCAAACCTCAGAAACACTGATTTTTTTTTCATTGTTTATGTTTTTCTGTGACCAAGAATATAAACTTAAATTAAAATAACCTTAATTATACACAAATAATGCTAAATTAAATAAAACAGTACAACTGAGCATACGCTTGTTGGCAGGTTGGTCAATAGAAAGATGCCATAACATGGAAAAGAACCACAAAACATCCCCCCAAAAAAAATAAACAATTAACGTTAAACTGAGTAACAGTTAAAAACAACACAGTAATTTTGAAAATGTGATTTTTTTATTATACTGTACATTTTTTTCATATGGCTAAAATTTTAATGTACATTTCGCGATGCAATGCATTGTATGGCGATGAACTTCTTTGTTTGTACTGTAAACAAACACTATGCAGTTGCCACTATGTGTGAATGGAGAATATAACACTTAAATAGGAGTTACTTAATAATTTGTGTTATTAATGAAGTATTGTAATTTTATGTATAGGTATGTGACTGTTAAAAACCATCACAAACTTCACTGAAAAGTATTACTATAACAGAACATTCTCTCTCTACTTTTTCTTTTTTTCAGATATTCAACTTCTGAAGAGATATAGTAAAGACATACATCTACAAGTTTTTTATACATTGCACAACCGTTTTTGGGCATAGTTTCTTGTTATAATCCTTGACACATTCAGAAATAAAAAGGACATGGTACAGTTGTAGAAAGTGGTGGAGTTTGAGGACAAAGGTACAGCTATTGCATCATCCAACTGGCTGAATGAGACGGATAATGGGAAGACATGCTACTGGCACCGACTTCATAAGGCTGTCATAGGCTGTCACAGACCACATCCCACCAGAACAGGGCTGGTCCATTCATAGGCATGTACGAGTGTTGGCAAGCTGTGGTATGTAACCTTAATTTTTTGTTTTCTCAAAACTTACTTTTTATGCTTCCAGTATCATGATAAAGCCAAAGAATGTCTGAAGAAGTCTGTACAACCAGATTGCCCAACGACAGACATTTAGTTAGATGAAGAAATGGCTGTGAGGAAGAACCAAGTAAACAAGAACATTTGACAATTCATTTTATGTGTTTGCTTGATATATATATATATATTTGCGTGTGTGTGTGTGTGTATGTATGTATATATGTTTTTATGTATGTATATATTAAAAATATATCTTATTCTGCCTAAAGGCCTAATTCCCGATACATGGGGGACAGTGACGATGATTATAGTGACAAACATGCTCCCAAAAGAAGAGTCCCCCAACCTAAAGTTGTTATGCCAGGTATGGTATTAGGAACAGGCACTTATTTTATTAATGCAATATTATTAATATTATTAATACAACCTTCACTCTGTCCATCAACACCTGTGCCAGCTTTTTCATGTATTATTGCTGTTTCTGTTACAGGTGACATACTACACCATGACTGGTGGGCACAACCCCACAAGTATGGAAAGACAAATACTCGTACAAACTTTTACGAATGCATTTGCCAGTTCCCTCATTTGGGCTGGACGAGGAAAGAAAAGAGACCTGCAATGTACAAAGTTACAGGACTGCATTTTCTGTAAGTCATGATTAATATTTTTTTATTGCAGTTAACAGTTTCATTAGAATAAATACAATAACCATTTACAAAATCATAAACACCAATCATAAGGACCAAGCCTAATCTAATTAATTAAAATCTAGGCAGCTAATTAAACCCTCACATTACATTATAGTGAATTTGATTCAAAGCTTTAATATAACATTCATAGCCTGCTTATATGCAGTGGAAAACTAATGACTGGTTCTCCACATATACACTTACCACACAGACTTCAAGCAAGGGCTAGCTTTGCTAATATAATAAAACAACACTATAATTCAGCATGTGCACTAAAACATACATACGTACAAAGACGCTGTCTAAAAGACGACGTATCAGCACAAGCAGGGTTCCTGGCTAATTTAAGCGAGACATGCAGCAGACAGTGCACAACCCTTTCATGCTGCTATTTTTTATGTACTGCAAGTGTGTGGCCACCTCTCATTAGGAAGGTAATACAGTGTAATACGTTATAAATACCTGCTTAACTCCTGCTGTGATCAATACCGCGAGTGTGTTTTGGATCATGTAGGAACACGCACCACTGCCAGAGCTCTTAGCCAATGAAATGTCAGTATGCAGCACACACAGGGTCCTGCTGCTTCGGGATGCATTCAGGGCCACTGGCAGAGCTTTTAGCCAATGACATGTCAGTAAGCAGCACGCACAGGGTACTGCTGCGTCGGGATGCATTCAGGGCCACTGGCAGAGCTTTTAGCCAATGACATGTCAGTAAGCAGCACGCACAGGGTACTGCTGCGTCGGGATGCATTCAGGGCCACTGGCAGAGCTTTTAGCCAATGACATGTCAGTAAGCAGCACGCACAGGGT
>JAODUD010000134.1:22536072-22551336 GCA_026784285.1 Stomatorhinus walkeri
CCTCCCCACCCCCAACTCTCGTATACAAGGCACTTTCCGGATTACTACTGATATACAATTAAGAGCAGGAATTTTATTCTGTTTATTTATATATTGTGTCCTCGTCAATACAATTATCTCAAAGGTCTTAAATATTTTGCAATAATAGCATTCTTGACTTAAAACTCCCTTAATTTTTCCACTGTAGTCAAAAAGATCCAGAGGATAACGTCGACCTTATATGGTAGACATCCCCAGGTCAATTAATTAATGAAGTCGTAGATGTCGCTGAAACTTGAGAACTGGGCATCTGAGAGGGATAGTCAACAGTCAGTTAGGCCGAATAGTTCAAAGGCATAGAACAAAACTTCTTGATGTCTTGATATCTTGCGTGTTTAGTGGGGTGGGGGGTTCCAGGCTGATTTGGTCCCTGCCAAATCAAGTTGAAATCCAATTTAAGCCCGTGGACCATTGAACTTGTCTCCCTCACACTTCATAATTATTCGTTTGGAACAACCCACATTTAGCACAAGATTTATGTTATGTTTATGTTATGTTATAAGATTTATGCCAGTGTCCCCCTGCACATTGAAAATGCTTCTGACGCCCCTGGCTAACACTCAGGCACAGCACACACGCATGAAGTCATTCTGCAGAGGTTACTACAGGACCTGCACCGATAACGTAAAGTACAATGACGTGATTACAATACAATAATGACAGTTAATAGCAAGCAACATACGATAGAACGCTAAAAAAATACCATTCGGATAAATGCGAAGGTTATTTTAGCTGGAAAATAATATATTTTGTAATATATTTTTAATTGGTCCGGGCTGCAAATATTTTGCCATAGAAATAGAAATATAACAAGACATAACAAGCACGATTAGAAAATATAATTACAGCACAAATAAAATAACAGCAAACGAAGAACCCATTCGATTAAATTCAAATAATAAATCTATCCCTACTCCATAAATATAACGGTGCCTTATTCGAAAAATCTGTTCAAATTATGGACGTGTTAAAATTGTCAATATTAATGACGTGGACTTTGTGCTATTGGCAAATGATTAATTAATACAGAAATGCAGTCCTAAATAATTATACATTCGGGCTTATGTCAAGCGATATTTAACTGTAAGTATTTTCAGAAATCAAAATAACATGGTTATAAGAAAATCAACTTTTTGCGCAGTTTTATGAACGCTTCACTTAAGAAATTTTAAGTTGTATCATGTGCGATTGTTGGTACTTTTATAAATTAAGGTAATAAGGCAAATGTAATAAGGCCTGAACATTCGCCTATTTATCTTGTACAACAGTTTTCGTTCAGCTTAGTTGTCATAAGGATTCCATCCATCAGGAATCAACGATCGGCAGCATTGTGCAAACCAAATTTGTGGGTAGACATCATTTCAAAACCACACACAAGACATAAAAATACACATACGCAGATATTACTGTTCTTGAAACTTTAAGCAACTATTATATGTAATAGTTAAATAAAGTAAGTTAGTTAACGTCAGCCAGAAAATAGTTTGCTAGTTGTGTTCCAATACGTGTTCAAGTGACATGGAGATGGAAAAGGCTTTGCTGCATTTGTGTTTGTGGCTTGTTGGCAATACTGAAGGACAGTGTAATGTGTACAGACAAAACTACAGAGTTGGTCTGCCTTCTCTCATGCTGGCTAACGTTAGCTAACTAACATTAACGTACTTTAATAACGCAGCTTCACGGTATCTGCGCTAGGACAGATTACTTACATGTGGGTAAACTATAGGGAGGGGAGTGTTTATAACCTCAAACCCTCCAATGCTCAACCCAATGCCCTGGATTACAGCGCTACCCAAGCACACATGTGCGTGATATATTTTGACTGTTTTAAGATAAAACAACATGTGTCTGCGTAACAAAAACGCAGAAACAATTATGTCTTATAGGCCTACTTGCAGTGACACATTTACTTCGCTAGCAATTGTAAACTGCTAACGATTGCTAACCTTGTTCACTTCCTCTGTGACGTGAGATGTGAATGTCACGACATGATGCAGAGATATCAGTAAAAGACTGGAATGATGAGGGATGGGAGGGGATTAAGAGATGCGAATTGACGGAGGAAGGTCGCTTATTGGCCAGATTACCCTGACTACAAATTTACTGTCATTTTATCGACGTGTTATTTACAGTCTATGTATAGACGTTGTCATATTTTTTTATTGTTGAATGATTTACACGTTATGTTTTTACAAAATATTGTGCAGTGTGTACCTAAATTGATTGCCACTGTTCGAGACAAAATGCTTAAATTGAAGGAAAAAATAGTATTGTGGGCTACGATTTTAAAGTCCATGGTAAAAAAAATGCAAGAAACTTTTTTTAAAAATAGCAAAATATCCGTGACAATTCTCCATTGTGGACCCCTGCCATCCATCCATCTATCCTGTCATCTATCCAAAACTATCCATCCTTCTGACAGCTTATTCTGGTCTGGGCTGCTGATTAAGATTTCAGTCTTTATTAAAGTCATTTATGAGTAATACAGAATTACAGAAAATAAAGAAAAGAAAGAGGTTGCAGGTAGAGTTATCTGAGTCTTTGATTTTAAGCATCTTGTCCACTAGCGGAGTTTTTTCTTATTATAATGGAGTTGTTGAAAATGGATGGACACGTTCTATTAAATTAATCTATATCAAATAATGTATGTTTGTGTGCGTTTAACCATGTAGAATTATGTCCATCGTCCACACAGAGCTTGTAAAGACAAGCGTGCCTTGAAAATGAACAAAATGGTTTGTGATTTTCTAAGAAACAAATAGGACTTATTCACCAATAAGAAACTAGCTTAGATGGTTAGTGTGACTTCACTTCCCAATTTTAGACGACAGAGAGCGAAAAAAACATCGTCATCCGGTTATGGTCTTAGCTTAGAATTGTTGCTGCAATGGTTTGCGCCGAAGCTTAAATGCGCCTGTGCAGAGAAGTCGATGTGGTTGACACTGGGCATCAAAGCCAATTAGGTATAAAGGACCAATTAAACCTGATACATGAACTACACAAATTGAGTGCCTGCTGCAATGGACTGTACGATTAAGGTAGGCGGTCGATGTGGCTGTGCTGCTTTTTAATGTCGCTTCTGAAAATGAGAAGAAATGCATAGCCACCCACTGAGTCGGTTAGCAGATCTGTCTGCAGAGTGAGAGAGACGAGGCGGTGATGCGAGGTCCCCACTCTTTCCTTCTTGTACAAAATTTCCTCTTCCTTCCCGTTCGTGGTTGTATGTCGGCTGTTTAATAACACAAGAAACCACTACATCTTTTAGACTCAGATAAAAACTAAATGGTGTCCAGAACGTCTTTAGAATGGGAACCTTGAATTTCTTGTTCACGCTCGTTTTACTTAAGTTACTTTTCGGGATCAATTGGAATTAGTGAATAAATTTGACAGACTAGTTATATACTGTAGTTATTAAGTCTGCAACGCGTCGAGAATAGCAATTTTATAAAGAACGACATGATATTACTTATCATTAAGCTGTCGCTTTGTGGAACAAAAGGGCGCACCCGAAGCAGGTGGCTCCCGCGCAACACAACTTGTGCTAAAGAGATTAATTCCAACAGACTGGAGGATCTTATTCTGCGATATGACGGGTACATGTGTCTTGATTTTCATTATATATATATTATTCTGCACAGAAAATGCTAATGTGTTTCTGAAATGCGTTTTATGGTTTGTGTCCAAGATAATGAAACAATTGAATTACTTGGATAAATTCGGTTCGTAGACACAACATAGATTGCGTTGTATTATCCATGCTTAGAACTTTGTCAGTCAAGTACGCAGATTTCTTGTTTTTTTTTAAGCTGTAAAAACTACACGTACATTTACACTGTAAACGATTCTTTATATTTGCTTGCTTTAAGTTGATCATGAGTAAAGATGAGTAAAAAATGAATAAAATGAAAAAAGCAAATTTATATGAAAATGCTCCTAAATTAAATTATTTCAGTGCATTATTATGCCGAACGATCAACTTTTTGTGACGTTGTTTATCACGTAATAGGTTGAATTTAACTCATTAGCTTTAACAAACTTAGTAATCTTCACCAGCGTTACTTCAGACAGCTTTCTGTTATAAAAATTTGAACTAACAATGAATTAGTTTAGTTGTATCGAAACATTAATGTAACTCGTGAATATGTCGTTAAACAAAATTCACGAAATAAACGTCTGTATGACAGTATGAAAAATGTTTAATAAGGCAAATCACCCAACTATGAAAAGTACGACGAAATATAGGCAAAGAATGTAAAAGGCTTTTAATAATACCAATAAAATATTTGAGCGCCGCAAACGTTATAAGCTTAGCAATACCACGATGGCGATTTCCTGTTTTTGAAACTAGCTAGCTAAACCCTGTTGCTCTACAAGTGTAGCTATATATAAAAAGATGTGAGTGCGCGCGCGCAAGCGTGTGTGTATCGGCAGGCTACTTCTGTATACAGGAGTGGCAAAACTAATATGTGCAAAACAACTGGGTAAAGGAAACAAAACTGCAGAGATGCGTGCAGGGTGGGGTCATAATTAAGGAATTCTTACAACTTTTCTCTACATTGTACGCTGTATATAATCTTGTATTTTATTCCTAATAAAATTTTTGAGACTGGTTTACAGAAAGTTGGCACTAACTGTTTATCACTATTAAAATAGGTGTATAATTAGATGTAATTACTGTAGTTAATAGTTTATATAGGCCTATACTGTACTTCAAATAGATGTAACTATTTCGAAATATATATATATATGGAAAAATATTATTTTTAGAATCAAACTTTAACCATGTTATGCTTTAAAAAACCCTTTAAGACCGTTATGTGACGAACTATTTTTTTGGAAACGGTAACATGTTACTTTACTGCATTTAGTAAGTTACATGTTAGAATTAGTGTGGCTGTATTACAAAGAACTTCATAAAACTGACTTTGTATTACATAATGTATAACGTTTTCGTGTTGTGTTTCTAAGCATATTCAACCCTGTCATGAAAGGCATTAATGCATAATATGTTTTCAGAAATTAAACGAACGCGTCACATTGTAATTAGGACTACATGACGAAAAAGTTTCCTTGCTATCGAATAATGCAAGAAGTCTGTTATAGTAAACGATAGATTATTGTTTTGTTTTAAAACATATTATCTATTTTAATTCTGACGGGTAGGCGTAAATGTCACTTACCAAAGCATCTAGATTAATTCATGTCAGTGTTGTATTTACTTGCAAATAACTGTCACGTGTTTTATGCATTTTGCTGTTATATCCAGCTCTCCTTAAGTTGCGGTCCGCAACCTAACTATGCGCTGCGTGCGAAGTTTCGGTCTGGCCCATAGTATTCTTAAATTTGTAGAATTATATTGAACAGCACACGTCCGTACTTCACGACAAACCAAATATTCAATAGTTAATGTTTATATATTTTTATTTAACTAAGGAAATTAAACCTTTGCATGTTTTCAAGTGTCTGTTCAGAAAATAACTAATAGGCTACGTGTTTTTTAAAGTAAAATATGTAGGTATGACTACCACCCCACAATGTCCAGGGGCAGGCAGAGTTATTTAAAGAATAATTTGTACTTTATAGTGCTTGTCAGGTGTCGTTATCTTAACTCAACAGGCTTCCTGTTTCTAAACCTCAGACTTTCCGCACACATTTCCGCCCCTTTCACATAAAAGGGAAAGAAAAAATAAAATTAAGGAATATAATAAACACATAGCCTACGCACACAACCATATATACGGACATCATATGTAAATAAAGAACAAAAAACGTATGAACGACGACATTATTTGCAAAAATGAGTTTTTTTTTGTCTCTAAGGAGCAACCCGCGCTTTTTTCACCACCGCTGTTTGCTGCATGCATGAAAAAAAATTGTGAAAACCACATCATGTTTTTGCAGTTTAGGGTGCAGCTGCTCATCCCTTTGCAGAATCAGTTCGACCTTTTCATTTACTTCTGCTTTCTTAATCCTAACATTTTTTATCCACTAGGGAGACTAACAGACAAAAGCCATAGGTCTAATGATTAAGATGGGCGTCGTTGGGTCCGATCAATCAGGGCTATGGCACCGAATATTTTAAGCGTAGCCCCGAGTATTTTAGCCCCGATGCCAGTTACCTTCCTTCCTAAAAAAGTATAGCCCCAGATAAACTTTCAATAGCGTGAAACGCCCCTGTTTTAGCTAAACATTTAGCTATAATTAAAATTAAATATCCAAATTGTTTTTTTTTCTGTGGCATAATGTAAGAAATTGCAACTAAAGGGAAAAACAATATTCTCGAGGGTAACCTCATCAGCATACTGCATTAATGCTAAGTGAACGAAAAATAGTGTAAACAACCAAAATGATATCAGCTTATAAAAACAGAAATGCCCCACCAAAAATCAATGAAGACTGAAATCATTAAAATAAGCTTGTATAGATCAGTATCACACTAACAGTGGCTTTTTATAATGAACATATGTAAATGCCCTGACACTTCAGCTCCACCAAGATAGTGGGTTATATAACTACCTACACCAAAAAGGGCAAATAATTTGTTTTAATGGCAGAAGCTGTATATTTTATTTTGTTTGATTCACAATAGCTACAGGTAGAATCATGCTGGTTAACACATGTACACGTCCTGGCACTGTTTGTATTAAATTCTCTAAAGGATACTGATGCTCTTAGTAAACAGTAAATAAGTTGAGATGAATCTATCACATATAATTCTGGCACAGGTCATACATATTTTTTTATATAAGAAGTTAATTTTTCTGTTGCAAATTTAGTACAAATTTTGTACAGCCTTGCTGTACAAGAGCTTCATAAACATTAAGTGCTTTATCCAAGGGATATTTGCATGATGAGTGATTTTTAAGGAGCTGCCCAAAAGTTAATAAAAAATCTAAATAGACTAAACATATGCTGTAATTTGATTGCTTGTATATATTATGCATGAAAAACAATAACAAGCTTTAAAACACAGCCAGCCTGTTTTGTAATAATTTATTGTAAAGCCATATGAAGGACGATTTTGGAAAGGTTTGGAAAGTTTCTCTTGGATCTTTACATATTTGTAAGTCTTGTAAGTATTTCATGCTTGCAAAACTGACATAAGAAAATAAACTTTTGAAAACCGCATGTACAGTATGGGGGGGTGCTGGAGTCTATTCTGGTAGCACAAGACACAAGATTGGAGAACATGTTTTACACAGTGCAGGTCTGCAGGCAAGGTGCACACATACACTATCTGTACTTTAAGGAGAACTGAACAACAAATCATTTAATTTCTGAATGAAATGATGTTTTGAGTTTTTAGAATGTGCCCAAGTTCAGAAGTAACCTTCAAATTCTGCAAACCCAGTAATTAAACTATAATACTAATTATATGCATAAACGCATAATGTTCTCATCAATATTTATGCTTGTACTTAATTACTGAGTCTACTATGTATACAGAAGCCATACCAAATTATTTCATAAGGAGGTATTTGCTATTATTGTGTTTCAGTCCATTTGTTAGGTAGGTACAAAAGATGGATGGATGGATGAATGAATGGTTTTTATTGCATAAAGATTTGCCATAAATTATTAATAGGGAGATTAGATCAGCCCCCATGCTGAAATTGAATACTATCATTGGTAACTATTTAAAAATATAAGGTATATTTTAAAGATTTTAGTTGAAGCTTAGTTGTGTTGAAAATTAGTTAGGATTGTATAAAAATTAAATGACTTTTAGGAAAATAACTACATTTGATAAGACTGTATAATCTAGTCTCATATTTAGTTTTTAAAAGGCTTATATGAATGCTGTATTGTTTCATGGTAACAACCATTCTTCCACGAAAAAAAAAAAAAAAATTCATAATAACTTTGGAGAATATGTGCCAACTGAGCATACAGTTGTCATTGTCGGATAACTAGGACTGATGTGAAACTCATTGAACAGGAAGTCTGTTGTGGTAGTGGTGGCCAGGCTTCCATTCTGTATGTGTATTTCAGTTTTAGAGACAGCGAGAAAAGAGGGGCTGAGAGTTGGTGTGTTTGTGTCGGTTTGTGTGTGTTTATCTGTGGCTGTGGTTAGGCGTGCACATGTGCAAAGATGTGACTGCTAGTGCATCTCCAGCCCAAGACCTATTCATGCTTCTTGCAACAGAATGCACTGTTTGTCATATGAAACAATTTTTCCCTCGGACTTAACAGTGAGCTCAATTTGTGAAGTAAAAAACAAAACAAAACATATATTTTAATTTAGGTAAGAAACTGAGCACTGCACTGAGCATTTATAGTACCCACTGCAGTTTCAGCCCTGATAATCGTACCAGATTGAAGTCATTGTGCTACCATTTTCATGGTTGTTTCACTTCTCCAATAGGCGAGGAAAGGGCAAATCAGCAAATGAGCTATTTCAGCTTGACAGGCACATGCTAAAATGCAAGTCTAAATATATGAATTAATTTGGATTGAATATCTTCTATTTTGACGCTGAACTTGTTGTGGTTGTAATACACATTCTGTTGCATTATAGCATATACTGTGCATGAAGCCAAGGTCTTAGGGTTGTGTCCATTTAGCAAGTTAGCTCCACATATGCATATATAACAATGCCTTGAAAATAATTCAAACGATGAAGTAACAGCACAGAATTTAATAACGGCTGTTTCCTTTCAAATCACATAACACAGCCTCCACATCCAACCTATGACCTATTCAGTACAATTTTGTTTTTCAATATTATATGACCCACATTTCCCAACCCCTGCCCTATTCCAAAAGGTCACTGTGCACAAAGAGCTGGAGATTTCCTGTAGAACTGTAGAATGTCCACTTGTGACGTACAGGCATAAAAGACAATATCAGACACTCCAGCATCCTTCACAGCACATTACACACAAGTGTGCTACTCCTTCCCACTATCCTAACCCTCACACAGATAACAGCTAACAATTTTAAAGACAGGAAGTTGCAAAGGAACTGTTTCTACAATCTTGATTTAAGTCCACTGGTTCTTAACTTCATTATTCTCTCCTCCAGAGTTTTACCTGTATTTTGGGCAGTTTTATTTAATAGAGTTTGTTTTGAGTTTTTTTCCAGCTCTAAGTTTTCAAAAAACAAAGGTCACTGTGAGAACCCATGCTTTACACTGTGGAGCTCTAGCGGGCATGCTAAGTACTAAGTGAATGCTAAGTGAATGCTAAGTGAATGCAGACATATGTCTGCCTACCCAGAACAGTTCATCCCTTACTTTATGCATCACCACTGTCCATGTCTACATGTAACACTTAGCCCATTTTTGTGTGCATGTCCACAGGAAGCTCTTTCTGTGGTAAGTGAGGACCAGTCCATTTTTGAATCATCCTACGGGCCCCCAGCAATGCACATGAAAGATGAGATGACGTCATCCAGGGTGTTTAGTCAGACTTCCAAGGAGAGCCCTGAGCCCACAGAGCCAGAGTGGAACCCTGCCAAGACTGAAGCAGAGCAGATGAATGGCTCCAGGTATGTTAGATAAATACCCATCCATACATACATCCATTTTTCATACCTGTTTATCCTATGTTATAAGAATATAAATATAAAATGCTTTAAATATGCCAAATGCTTACATGTTTAACAATGCATGCAACTAAATATATTAATTGCATTGGATTTTATCTGCATTACGAAATACAGATTCATTTTTCCCCTGTGTGTTCCTTCCAATTCTATAGCAGAGAGTCCCCTGTAGACTGCAGCCTTACCAAACGATCCCGGCACATAAGCGGCAGTGAGGCTGGACAGCTGGCCTACCAGGCCTCATTCTCTGAGACCCGCACCAGTCCCCAGACAACCGCTGCTCATAACAGCACCACTGATGAAAAGAGGGTCATTGTGCCTGCAGGTATGTCATGCAACTGCAAAGTACGTGTAAAAAGCTATTACAAAATATTTGGAAGTGCGGTTCTGCACACCTTGCATATTGATAGTTAAATGAGTAAAGGTGCCAAAGCAGACTTTAGTGTTTAAAAACCACAATTACATGAGTGCGTTGAAGTCAACAGTTTAACTGCACTTTTGAACCACAGCATTGTCTGTTATATTAGGAAACTGACATTTTGTTCTTAATTGTGCTATTAATAGTTATTTTGAGATGGAAACAAATATAATTAATATGTTAAGAACTTAGAGGCACCCTCCATGGATTACATGAAAAATACTATAGCTTTTTTTCTGCAAGATTTGTTTACTTGAGCATTTGAGTATAAGGTTAGGTGGCCAACACCAGTGTTATGCAAGATATTGAAAATTAGTAATTAGTTAGTTGCCAGTTATTCAATTACTTTACCAATTACTACATAGAAAAAAAGTAGTTACTAGGGAAAGTAATTTTTGCATTACTTCTATTCTCTTGTTAATGCATACATACCCAGACAGCATACAAACATCGCCGTGGCGTTGCTTTAAGATGGGAATATCATTAAATTATTGCAATCCAATTTGTCTTAACAATATTTAAATGATTAAATATGTTAAAGTGTATTTCGGAACAATATATGCTATAATACAACAGAACATGTACTAACAACCACAACAAATTTAGTATCAAAATACAAGACATCTAGTCCAAATTAATTAATATATTTAGATTTGCATTTCAACATGTGCCTGAGAAGCTGAAATAGCTCATCTCCTTTTTCGATAATTGTTCAGTACAAGTGATAGGCCTATTGTTATTTGTTCTGTCATGGCAATATTTAAAATAAACATAAATTTTAACCAGTCAAATTGTTTGTATTGTGGGTTATACAACTTGATTGGGAAAAATAACGGGAGGCTAAAGGCCACATAGTAATACCAAGATCATTGTCTTGCTGAAATACATTGTGCAGACATCAGGGGAATGTCAAATCAGTATTTGGTAGCAATGTCTCTGCAACACTGCCAGTGGACAAATGACCTCAGAGATGCTTTGCCAATGGATTTAAAGCATCATTGAGACACCATGCCTATGCATCCGTGTCTGGGTAGTTCTATCATTTTAGTGTTGCTCCTGTAACAGTGTGAGACAATGCAACTGTCAAATTTTATCTATCACTGTCCCTAATATCACACACTCATTACACCAACCGTAAGGTCAGACAACATTAGATTATAAACAGGAAATTAAGGGAATTGGCTGTATTTGTCCATGAATATTTTCAAGAAATCCAAAAGTAATGGAGCCATTTAAAATTTCAGTACTTTTAATTGCATTTTTCAATTTGAAAAGGTAGTTAGTTATATTACTGGTTACTTACAAAAGTAGTGGAATTATAGTTACCAACACTGTCTAACATAGGATAGCATGCTTGGCAAAAATGACTCCTATGGAACACATTACTGTGCATCAGCAGCAAATCATGACATATGCTTTCATTCCATGCATTTATGAATGTATGATCTGGACTTTGTGATTACTCAACTCCTGCTGTAACAATGAGGAACACTGAGCCGTAGAGTGACAACTGGCTACTGTACTTTGGTGTATCACATGTACTTTCATTTTAGATAATTTCTTTTGTCAGTTTTAACATTTTACTAGAAAGTACTAGTTCTGAAGAGTTGTATCACTAGCCTATGATGACTTATGCTAAACTCATGAAAATATGGATACACCTAACAAACATCCCATGTAACACCATAAATACAATGATATTAGCTTAAGATTTGAATCATTCAATTACAAATGTTTCTAATCAGCTACTCTGAGATTACAAAATGATGATTTTTTAAAGTGAATTAATACTTTGTCATTTGTCCATGTCTGACTAAAGGTACACAAAAATTCTTTAGTTTATGCATAACCCATCATCCTCTCTTTTTGAGACATGCATATACACAGGTGAGAGTGAAGTTTGGGGTCTGAGCACATAGGCAAGCCATTTAACTGGCATTCCAGTAACCTTTTGTTGGGCGTAAGGTCCTCATATCCCCAAGGTGACAGTTTACTGGCACACCATCAAGGGTCCAGGCATGCCTTGAGCAACATGACCCAACCACAGCACAAAATTATAGATTTTAGATGGTGAACTGGCAGCATGTATGTAAAGCTTTCACTTTCTCATTTAACAAAATGGACAATATTCTTTAATATTGTGAGGCATATGGTTTCATATGCTGCCGTTATAGAAAAGATTTTAAGGCATTACAATGTGGAGTTACATGGAAGTGTTATAAAAACTATTTTTGTCAACATAATACAAGGATATTATGTCATTGTTGTATGCTAAACAAGAACAATGAAGATGCAGAAGCCAACACCCCAGCTACATCAAACAATTGCTGTGGCAACATTTTTCTACTTTGGACTGTTTTTACCAGCTTAATGAGCAAATCTATTTAATACACATCAGGCAATTTTCAAAATGATGTACTCAACAATTCAGTAATGTGTATTTGACATTTAAGAAAAAAATCTTCTCTTAATTTTTTAAAAAATAGCTAGCCATTGAGCAACATTAAATACATACACAATCACATACTAAGTGCAAACGATGCCATGCATGCAGCATGAGAGTAACATCAACTATAAATTTAAAGCCCTAACCCTGGAGGTCTGAGGTGACAGTGGTACCCAAATGCACCACTGTAACACCATCATGCTTTTATAAAGTCTCAGGTTTTAATTGAAAATGTATGGATTGCCTTTAAACTCATTACAAACAGTTGCTAGGTGACATTTTACACTATATATTTTTGGACACTTAATGTTTGTCATTGGACACAATATGCAGTAAACAATTTGCTGTATTATTCTCACAATAAAATACACAATAGTGGTGTTGGTGGACTTCCATTTTTCTGGTTTTACCACATTAATAGAATAATCTGAATGTATATTAATTTGATATTAATCAAATTATATCCTTATCTAATATTCAAGGGCTGTACATTTTTCATTTTGTTGTACCTACCCAAACATCATTTGGTTCCTTGGAAGACATTCTCATGCCTTAGACTGTATACCTCAGGCTGTATGCCTCATGATGTCTCCCCCCTCCCCCATCTTCAGACCCTGAGGTGTGGATGCAGGACCACGTGAGGCAGTGGCTGGAATGGGCAATTAAAGAGTACTGCCTAGTGGACGTCGATGTGTCTCTCTTCCACTCAGTGGATGGAAAGGCTCTCTGCAAAATGACCAAAGACGATCTGATGCACCTCACCTCAGAGTTTAACACCGACATCCTCCTCTCACACCTCAACTACCTCCGCGAGAGTAAGAAGCCATATTTGCACAACACTAACACTAGGGTGACCAGATAAGGACAGATGAGGACACTTTTTGCTAGAAGAGGGTGTGTAAATTACCATTTCAATTAAAAGGCTCTAGATTTAACTTAAGCACAGAGTTCTTGCTATGTGCTGATTGGTCAGTCTCAAATAATCGTGCATGTATCACTAATATTAATGTGAAAGACTCATCCAGCTGTTTCATTCAAAGAAATTTGTGATTAATTGTCATTGTTAACGCACGACAATAAAATGTTCTCTGCATTTAACCTATATGTGACATAGCAGGGGACAACTAATTCAGCACCCAGGGAGCAGCACCTTGTTTAGGGTACCTCAGTGGTGTCTTGCTGGTCAGGGATTCAAACCTGCAGTCTTTCAATTACAAGGGCACGTCCCTAACCATTAAGCCACCACTGCCCACAAAAAACAAACCAGTCAATGTACAAGAACTGAACTCTTTAACCAAGAATAGGAGTTTTAAAGTAGTTTGCAAAATCTAAAGTACCTAAAACTGTCCTTCCTGACATGAAAAAATCAGGTCACCCTAACCAACACTAAAATGTACAACAAACGATATATACATGGACAGACACATTTATATGCAAATTCTACAGCAAAATACGAGATGCAATCCACACTTCTATTTTAGCAAAGTACTTTTCTTGAACTAAACTGTTTCTGTATTTAAGTATTTATGACAGAGGTACATTTTTTTGTTACTAGCTTTGGTTAATCTGATTAATACATCTGCCATCTCCCTACACAGCAGCGTTTAACAGTCAGGATGAGAAATTGGCATTGCTTTTAAGAGTGGTTTCTTGAAAGCCTACCTAACTGTATGTTTCAAGAATCCTTTCTATCTCTTTTAGGTAGCCCCACCTTCTCCTGTACCACAACACCAACCAACACACAGCAGCAGCCCCGCCTACAGGTCAAAGCAGGTAACAAACACCAAACTTAAGCTTCACTGTTGCACAACTAAACACTTCAGGGCAAAAAAAATGTGCCAAACCCAAATTGCACAGCATTAAGCTTTGGCACACTTCTTTACACAGGAGTGTGCAACCTTTCATTGTCAGTGAGATACAGGGAAAATATAATTTTTTTAAATTAAGATTTAAAAATATATTAAAAAACATAAGGTTGTGGTAGTCATGTCATCTCAAAATGGCAACTGTTCATGTAAAGCATGAAACAAACATAAAACAGTCTGTTCAGAGTTGCAATGACACCAACCATACCACAAACAGAAATATGGAATTTGGCTGACACATTAGCATACAAGGACAACTGGGGAGATTGGTTTTAAATGCATCTTTGAGCTCTACCTTGAATAATCACTCCTGTAATTACAGTGGTAAGGAATAACTAGGGGAACCTGGTGGAATTACCTTGTTTTCTGCATCGCATTCTCTCCCCAGGTTATGATGGGGTTACATTCTGACAAACCTATCATAAGGGGAAAATGCAGTACATCTAACCTAACAAACATCATAGCCCATCACTTACATGTCACAGCAGGGCATAGTGAAAGCAGGGAATATAGATGATGATCCACTGGTGGCTTTGAGACAGAGAAGGGGGTTATTAAACAAAAACAGGGTTTACTGGGAAAACACAAAATAAAAGGACCACAGGGGGCCAGAACTCAATAGAAAAAAATAACTAAAGAAACTATAAATAAACAAACTAGGACAAACAAGGCAACACAGAAGACAGAACTAGAAAGATAAATCAAAGCAACTATACGCAGTAACATAGTAGCGCACAGGTGCCTAATAAATTGACTTACTGAACAGCAGGACAAAGGCTAGCACTTAATACAGTGAACGCAACAACTAACAAGGGGCAGGTGTGGCACTAGGGGCAATAAAGAGCAGCTGAGGACAATCCAACTCTTCAATGTTTGCATTGGAGGCTAAGGATGACGTTAAGAGTTTCTTCCAGTATTTTAATTCTAAAAGAGCTCTAAAAGCTGATATT
>JAODUD010000134.1:22551436-22561768 GCA_026784285.1 Stomatorhinus walkeri
CAATATTTATGGACCTGACTGTAGTACATTTATGTAAATATTCTCTCTTACTAGAAAATGTGCTGAGTAGAGTGCAGACCTTCACTTAATTGATCTTTCCTTATCTTGCATCTCCAAGTATCGGGTAAAGTTGGATGTTGTCCCAACTGTCTTGGTGAGAGTTGTGTTGCAGAATGTGAACATTGCTGAATGTTTTTTTCTTTGCAGTTACTTTGCAAATGAAATATTTATAACTATTATAGGCCAGTTTAATCACAGAGGAACTAGCTGACATGTTGACAAGTCGATGTCAAGACGAGACCAAGACTGCAAAAAAAGGGGTCTTGAGACCAGTCTTGGTACTAAAACACAAGTGCAAAGTAAAGATTTATTAGAGGGCAAAGTTAAATAGTAAAATGAAGACATGTCACGGGCCATATAAAACTGTCTCATGGGCCAGATGTGGCCTGTGGGCCAGTAATTTGAGAACCCTGCTGTATACTAATGAATTCACAGGCAGCACTGGCAACATATTCTGATGATAGCCATCCTGGGTCTCATGTCAGAGACAACTGATGCAACTGTATACAAGCACAAGAGCCAGAAATCTGTCCAGAGATGTGATAAACACCTCACCTTTACAGTTAACTAAACAGAGGAGGTGTTCGATCCTGCATCTCTTGCTGACCGCTCACCGGTGGTGATCCACATCTGCATAATTCTTACAAATGAGTGGGGGTACACATTCACAACAAACTAACGTGGAGTGCTGAGGTAGACAATGTTTGGGTTAAGGTCTAACAATAAATACACTTGCTTCTCTGACTGAGGGCCTTTGGCATCAGGCCATAGTTCAGAACAGTATCCGCTATGGCATAACAGCCTGGTTTGGCAACCTTATCGTGCATCTGGCCTCACCCAGAAAGCCATGAAAACCATGGGAGATAGGCAACATCTGACCCCACAGGATGTTTGTAACCGAATTACCATCAGGCAGATCCAAGTGATTATTTCAGGCTCCACCCACGTCCTCCACCCTGAGTAGCCATGCAGCTCCTACCAACAGACACTTCAGAGTTCCACAAGGCAAATTTACCCTCTGGAATCTAGGGGTGGGGAACACACTTTCACTGACTGGGGCATAATCACACATTTCATTCAAAATCATAAACTTAATTTATGGCAAATACATTATTTCTTATATATTGGTTTTAGCATAAAACCCATCTTTATTTTAATGTATATTGTAAATATGTCAGATTTTATTTAAGTTTGTAATTTGTAGTACATAGTAAGTAATGCTGGCAGTTTATTTTGATCCCAGATATCTGATCACCAAAGTCTTGGCTGCATGAAGATGACTAAATGGTGTAGCTGCAACATTCATTTGGACAAATAAATAAGAAAAACCTAACTCATGCCACTATTTCTGGCTCCTTTCATTGAATATGTAGCAACTTTCATGTGTATGAATGAACCATTCGCAGCTGGCCACATCCCCCACCCACTTTTATAGCACTGATAGGGATGTATCTGGATCACGTTTCACCGTTGCGTTGTTCTTCAGATTACCATGCGAATGTGATTTGAATATGCACTAACGCAAATATTTAAAATGTCAATAGTGATCTTCGGCTGATGCAGGTTAAGTAAGGTGACATGGTTTGCTTTTTTGCCGATTTAACCTAATAAAAAAAATACTTCAGACAATGGATTATGGATTTAGTCAGCGTTTTTTTCATGTTTCTATAATAATTTCAGCAAGTTTTGAACTGAAATACATGAGACAGATACTTGGCATCGCTGACAATGCCGTTGACTCCAGACAGTTAATGCTTAATTCCTTTGTCCCCCTGTCCTGTTACAGCCCTAAATAACAAGCCAGCCAAGGCCATGTGAATCACACTTAATATTTTTAACAAAGAAATGCACTTTCATATGATAAGAGTATATTATCTCAACTGGGAACAATCTTAACCCTAACATTTTATTCCATCCATGTATTTATTGATTTGTGTGTTTGTTTGTTTATTTAACCATCTCATTTTCTTTCTTCCTTTTTCTCTTTCTTTCTCTGTATTTTGGTTTCCCTGTTTATTTTGGGGGAGATGTGTTCTATGAAGGGAAAGCAGAAAGTTCTGTGATAATCTGAGTATATGGATTTGCAGTGTGTGAATGTACAGGATAAATGTTCATGTATTATGTTTGTTTTTATCAAGAGCAATTACAGTGTGTCTGCAAAACAAATTACCTCCAGGACAATAGAATTTACTCTAACGACATGGGCAAGAGAACAGGCATGGTCGCCACATGACTTACCTGCCAGCTTCTTCTTCAGCTTCTCGATCTCCTCGTTCAACTTCTTTGTCTCCTTGTCTCTGGCAATAATGCTGCCTCCCCATGCCAAGCCCTGATGAGCTTGGGAGCATTCTGTGAAAATAAGAACAGGAAGTGAGGAGGCTCCTTAGCGACACAAGAACAGCACTATAAATCATTCTCAATATATCTCACTGTCTGCAAACAGAAATGTTGTCTTTAACAGTCAAATAAGCAGCTATGTATCTGAATGAATCATAAATCCATCCATCGATCTTCTGTAGCCATTTGTCCTATTCGGGGTCACAGGGGGTCCGGAGCCTATCCTGATGGCTACTGGTGCAAGGCAGGGAACAACCCAGGATGGGGTACAAACCCATCGCAGGACACAGTCACACACACAGTGCAGTGTGGTAACTCCAATTCACCTCAGCATGTCTTTGGACTGTGGGGGAAAACTGGAATACCCAGTGGAATCCCCACAACAAAACGGGGAGAACATGTAAACTCCACACACATAAATGCATGGCGGAGACTTGAACTTTGATGCCAGTGGTATGAGGGAAAAGTGTGAACCACTGCATCAACATAAGGAGATCTTCGTTTCCAGTATATGAAAGACTAGGGTTGGGTTGGTAATGTGGATTATGGAGGGAGTCTATCTATAGGCTGTCTGCAGCCTCAAGGAGGCCCTAAGGGGCCGTGGAGAGTAAGAGAACAGCAGGGCATGCAGGGACTGACAAAGGGACAAACTGACACAGGGATGGGCAGACGCATGGACACTCAATTAACCCCAGGGGAAACTGCAGGAATGACGTGGGGATGTACAGATGTGCGGCAGCTGCAAGGGTACCACCTTGCAGCTTGAGGCCCAGCTCCAGTTTCTCCTGCTCCAGCTGGGCAATGCGAGTCTGTAAGCACTGGGGCCCCAGCGCCTCGGGGGGGTCCGTTGCCCGCCATACGCTGCCGCAGTCTGAGAAGCAGCTGTCTGTCGTGTAGGTGAAGCCCACGAAGGGGAGGTGCTGCCCGGAGAAGCCAGCTTGAGAGAGCTTGGGTGCCACCTCCTACAGGGGGGGAGGCACAGCAAGAGGTAAGGTGGGGGGTGCAACATGAAGCCAGCAGAATTGACATGGGGGGGGTGGGAACGCACCGGGTTCTTAAGAATGTCGTCATCCACATCGAAATTGGACGTGTCGGAGGGCGAGGTGACGTCGGGGATGTAGGGCGCTCCCATGTTGTGGATGTTCTCCCAGTCTACGCCCTTGAAGAAGGGGTGCTTCTTAAACTCCTCAATGCCACTCTGGCCCAGACGCCGCTCACGACTGCAGATCAGCCGCTGGATCAGGTCCCTGGCATCCTCTGACACGTCTGTAATGTTGGCGGGGAACTGGAAGCGGTCCTGGAGGAAGAAAAGTCATGGAACCTCCCCACTGCACCATACACCTGAGGGTGCTGAATTGTAGCACAGTCATCATCTGAGGGTGGCCACGATGTGGGGCAGACTCACCTCATGGTTCATGATCTTGCCATAGGTCTCCACAAGCGACTCGGCGTAGAAGGGTGTCTCCCCATACAGCATCTCGTACATGCACACACCCAATGACCACCAGTCACACTCCAACCCATAGCGGCCCTTGCCATCTTCCATGGCCTGCAGGATTTCTGGGGAGATGTAATCGGGTGTGCCGACAGCCACTGAAGACTGAACCTATCAAGGGAGGGATGGGGGGATCACAATCAATCTTTAGTTAGTGCGGATATGAGCACAGTTAGCAATCCAGGGCGACTCAGGGTGAGAAACCGCGCTGATGCTGATGATTGCAAGCCCGTGGGCCATGTTTAGGTCTGCGAGAGACCACTGAGATCAGGATTGATCTTTCACTCTTTTACCACAGGGATAAATATTTAAAAATATGAAGATGGTGATGGAAACGGTCCCACACCGAGAAGTGGCACCAGTACTGTGTTAGTGGAAAAGGGCTGTGTGTGTGAGAAACAGCCCTGAGTGTTCACAGAAGAGGGGGAGAAGAGGAACGGAGACGTTGGGGAGAAGAGGAAGGGAGACGTGGGGGAAAGCAAAAGAAGCCAAAATGGAGAAAGTGGTGATAGGCTGAGCATTGAGCACTGAGCTAAGAGGGAGCAGGTGAGTGTTATGGATTACAAATCTTTTCCTGTCAGCCGGTACTCACCAAACCATCCTCCATCATCTTGAGGCAGGACCCAAAGTCGGCGAGGCGGATGTGACCATTCATGTCCAAGAGCACATTGTCGGGCTTAATATCTCTGATGATGGCAAGATGACAGGCAAAGTGTCAAAGTGTCAGTGTGTGCATGCGCACACACACATACTTTGGAAAAGCATCTTTATGGGGACCGCTCATCTCTATGGGAAAAATCCTAACCCTAACTATGACTACCTTAACCCCTACACAGCCATAACCATAACCATAAGAAATTAAGCAAAATACAAGAGTTTTTGCATTTTTAGATTTTTCATTGCAGTCACAGATTTTTATTAAATTGAGTTTTCCCTTATGGGGACCAGGAAACTGGTCTACATAAGGAAAAAAAATGGGTATTCATCACATTGTGGGGATATTGTGTCCCCAAAAGGTAAGGTAAGGCATATGCTCACATGCGCCCGCGCCCCCACACACACACACACACATAAACTCACTCTTTGCGGGAACATTTCTATGATCCTAAGTATGACAACCTTAACCCCTACCCAGCCCAAACTTTAACCATAAGTAACCAAATTTTAGTTTTTTGATTGCATTCACAGATTTGCAAAACAATTGCTTACATTGCATGGACGTAAAGAAATGCTAAAAAGTGACAGGTTTTTTTCGAGACATTAAGTTGCTAGAATATGGGAAAAACAAACACACACACATGTGCAGCACGTGGTAAAAATAGCATGTAGAGCACCTGGCCTCCCACCCGCCTGTCTCCCCACGGTGAGCATCCTCCTGGCAGCTGTGCACCATCACCTGCTACTATGTCACAGCCAGGGGGTTTAATTAGGGCGAATGAGGTCTGGAAAGTATGCCACCCCTCCTGCCAGAGGAAGGCATCTATGGCCCACACCGCCCTGCTGAAGGGGGGTCACTGTGGCGGAGAGCACCCCTCCCCCCCCCATTCACCCAGGATCATACCCACCTGTGCACGTAGCGTAGCTGGTGGATAGAGTGGATGGCGAGGACCATCTCAGTGATGTAGAACTTAGCCATGTCCTCTGGGAGGCGATCTTCAAATTTACTGAGCAATGTGAGCAGGTCACCTCCCACGTAGTAGTCCATGAGCAGGTACTACGCAGGGAAAGGGTGTGTGTGCACAGAGAGACAGACCGACACACCAGAAATAGGCAGAAATGAGAGACAGACACACAGACAAAGGTAGAGAGAGATAAAACAACAGAGGGAAACAGAGAGAGAAACAGATAGAGAGATATAGACAGGCAGAGACACAGACACATGGAGAAATAGAGATAAATGGAGAGAGAGACAGAAAGATGCACAAAAAGAAAGAGACAGACACACACACACACAGACAGACAAAACATAAAACAGGAGGTGTCACATCACAGTCCGCTTCAATATTGAGACCAAGACTTCCATTGAAAGCAAGCATGTACTTTATGCTGACACTGAAACGGTTTTATGGTTTATGATTACATACAGATTATGAGTATGACTGAGCATCACCATCACCATAATCATGGCCCAGAGCGGCTCACCAGGTTGCTCTCATCCTGGAAGGCGTAGTGCAACGCAGTGATCCATTGTGTGTCTCCGTTCACTAGCACGTTGCGCTCCTCACGGAAGCAGGCCGTCTGGCAGGAGGACACGCAATCAGGCTCTGGCCCCTGCCCCTTCCCCCTCCCCCATCAGTAACCAGCAGTCTGTCCCATCCTCCACAAAGCCGGCAGGGCGTTACACACACTGGGAACCCTATCTGTCTCACATGCCACCTATACTGCGCCTTCCACTCCTGACAGACACCCCGGACTACAGGGTGACCCCAGACCATAGGACCATTTTGAGGACAGCATGTGATATGGGGGAAAGTACAAAGGGTCAGGGACTGAGAGGAAAAGGGGTGTGGCTAAGACAAAAGGGATTTGGGGCTGGATTAAGAGCAGAGAGAACCGGAGACAGCATGCTGGCACCTGACCTCAGCTCTCTTCAGCATCTCCCACTTGTTGAGAATTTTCATGGCGTAAAAGCGCTCCGTGTTCTTCATCTTCACCACAGCAACCTATGTGGGGAGGAGTCATAAATACACATCATCATCTTCATTACCATTATCATGTGCCATGCAAACACGTGAACACTGGCAAATTGGACTTTTTAAATATTTTAATAAGCCCTGACCCTTGAAAGGAATGAGAGCAGGACCCTTCTTCAGACTCAACCACGCCTCTTCCACTAACTCCAGGGGTGAGGATGGATCTCCACCTACAGGAGACTGAAACCTACATCTGAGCTTTGTTCAGATCCGTCACAGCGGCAGGTAGGCTGGGACTCAAAGGTGGAGCAGGCCCCTGCCCCCAGAACTGTGAGACCTCTGCACAACAGCCGTCATGTCCTCCGCTCCCCCACACAACTTCACCTCACAAGAAACACAGGCTGTGTGGGAGATGGTCATCCTGAAGATGACGCCAGATTCAAATACCAGAGCGATACTGAGGACCAGAGGGGCAGGAGAGTGGCAGGGCAGGAGAGTGGCAGGCCAGGCTGGCAGAGACAGAAATCCCAAGGGGCCGCACACTCGCAGTTACTAACATTCACATGGGGCGGACTTGTTTTTACAGAGGCACTGTGGACTGGCATGGAAGAGGCAGGCAGACACCCCCCACCCCACAATGCTCCCATCACCATCCCACTAAGCAGCCTATCAGCACTGAAGGACAAACAGTAAATGCACTTATCTGAGGCGTATCCTGCTCGGGGGGTGGCAGGAAGAAGCAGGGAAGAGATAGGGGTCACACAGAAACAGAGACACTGAGAAAGAGTCATAAACACACATACAGACACACAGTCATGGACAAACAGAGATACACAGTCACACAGAATCACATTCTGACAGATACACTGACTCACAGAATCACACACACACAGACACAGAGTCACACAGAGAGATATACAGAGAGAGAGAGAGTCCCACACATACATAGCGACAGATCCAGAGTCAGTCAGTCAGACAGACAAAGACACACAGAGTCATAAGCATACAGAGAGGGATCGAAAGTGAGTCGCGTAGTCACACAGACACACAAGATGAAGGAAATGATTGTGGACTGAAAAAAAGGGAGAAAACTGCTCTCAGCAGAGATCAGCATCAGCCTTCTGATTGTGCCCCTCACTGATGATGTCTCCTGGGGCCAGCATGTATCCTCCCTGACCAAGAACGCCCAGCAGTAAACTTACTTCCTGCATGTGAGACAGGCGGGAATGCCACCTCCCACCCCATCTACCATCTACAGAGGCACCACTCACAGTTTTCTCACAAACTGTACCACAGTCTGGCTGATCCTGCAATGCCTCGGATCACCTATCTCTCTAGCAGGTTATCAAAACAGCAGAGAACAGAACAAACAAACAAAAACAAATTTATTTTTGTTTAGCGTGTTATCAACATTACATCGTCTCAAAACAGCATCCCCACCCAAAGCCCCCATAAGGCGACATAGGCGACAGTGGCAAGGAAGAACTCCCTAGAAGGAAGAAACCTTGGGAGGGACCAGACTCAAAGGGGGAGCCCATCCTCCAGGGGGTGGCAGGGAGAGTCAAATTGGAGAGATTGCTAAGTACAAAGTCACACTGTCTAAGTCATCAGATTTGAGTCACAAGCAGGGAGCAGGGAGGTGATGGCAAGCTGGCGTAGGCACTCTTTCAGATCACCAGGCAACCAGTAGTAAGGGTTAGGACATGATGAGTAGTGGTGACATGACACGTAGCAGGTCGTGGTTGTTAGATTGAGGTCTCCAGGCAGCACCCCCCAGGAGGAGTAGGGTAAATAAAATGTGCAATTAGCCAAATTAGGAGAGACTAGAGGGAGTGCAAACAATTAGGTGAGTGCAGTATGCAAGCTCCGGTAGATATGGCTATGGCAGCATAAGTAGGATGGAGAGGCAGGTGGGAATGCAGGCATGGGGAATCCCTGAAATGTCAGCACTCCAATCCCACAAGCAATTGTGAAGCTAGAGTGACAGCATTGTCAATTCAGTTTATCCAAAGCCAATGGCACCAATCCCCACCCAGCTCTACACCTCACACTATAGGTGTAACTGGGGGTGAGCAGTTAGCTAGAGCTAGAACTAGTGTCCCTGTAAGCTGAACTAAACAGGTTTGTTTTTAGTCTAGACTTGAATATTGACAGTGAGCTTGAAACCCGCACATCTGGTGGAAGATCATTCCACAGCTGTGGAGCTCTATAGGAGAAAGCTCTGCAGCCTGCCGTAGCTCTTTCTACCCTAACAGATATCCTGCGCCTTGAGAACGAAGTGAGCATGGAGGGTTGTATGAGGTCAGCAGATCACTAAGGTATTCTGGTGCAAGGCCATTCAGTGACTTATAGGTTAATAGCAGTATTTTATAGTCAATCAGAGACTTAACTGGAAGCCAGTGAAAGGAGTATAAGACAGGTGTAATACAATAAACCTTTTAGTGTTTGTGAGAACTCTGGCTGCTGCATTCTGTACCAGCTGAAGTTTATGTAAGGATCCAGATGGGCAACCAGAAAGGACGGCATTAGAGTAGTCCGTAGATGATAAAATGCAGTTCTAGTAATACTTCTTATGTGAGCATCAAAACATAGATCTGAATCAACTAGAAGACCAAGATTTCTGACCACTGTGTTAGGTTGTGTAGGAAAGCCACCAATGTTGTGGTGGTGAAACTTATTTCATGCAGTCTATATATAATATAATATAATATAATTGCTATCGCACCCAAACACTGTAGCGGATTCACAAACAACATGGCAATTGTTTGGTTTTGCGCCGTCGGACACAGACCAAACAGGTCCTTGTTGCAAAGTCTGTTTAAAAACTGTTGCAACCAAAGGAACCAACAGACCAAAGCAGAGGCACACAGCTGAGTGAGAGAAGTGCAGCTCCCAGTGAAATGAAAATAGCCGCAGCACCAGCACAACATCCAAACTTAAGCAAGCAACCGTCCCTGAGACGTTTTTGAACTGTGTGCCATATGATAAGAATAGGGCACAGTGGAAGCCAATAAATTCTGTCGTGATGTATATTGCAAAAGATATGGTGCCCAAACATACTGTGGAAAAGCCGGGATTCATTAACATGCCAAAAGTTTTTACAAGTTTCTAAAAGTGTTTACAATGGCGTGGTCTGCCATCTCACAAGCATCTTTTTTGTCTTGTCAGGTAGCACTTTAACGCTAAAGTACAAAAAAATAAATGAAGCTAAAACTTGTTTTGAACAATTTACTTATCTGTAGTTTCATTTTGAGTGTGGCGGGAAATCGATTAAAATCAAACATTGGATTTATTGTAGGGGAAAAAAACAGATTTTATTTTTAGGCCATATCACCCAGCTCTAAAAATCAATAATCATTTCATCTATTAATAGTGCCTTAGGAGCCAGTGATCTTACATTGAGAAGTCCAAGTTTAAATTTAAGCCCTGCATTACAACTGTTTTCTAGTAACGGATTCATTGTAATTTTATTATGGCACCCTACGGTGGAGTAGGCTACCATGATTAGTGCGGGGAAGAGACACAGTCCCAATAAAATGAACTCTAGATGACAACTGCGACTAATACGCAGTCGGTTATGCAAGTTTGCCTGCCACCTGGACTTGGCTCTAGTTAGTCAGCGATTTGCCTCGAAGCTATAAGCTATGCTTTGGGACAGGAGGTCAGCACCAGCCCATGAGGGCTGAATACTATTCCTCTTCAAAAGCCTAGGTCTACCCCAAAACATCCACCAGTTGTCTATATAACCCACACCATTTATCAGGCACCATTCCGACAGCCAGCGATTTCTTAGCACAGAATCACCAA
>JAODUD010000134.1:22569517-22581193 GCA_026784285.1 Stomatorhinus walkeri
TCACATTATGGGGACATTGTGTCCCCATAAGGATAGGTATACCCGCTCACACACACACACACACACACACACACACAGTCCACATTCTCGTATGTTTATGGGGACTCTCTATTGATTTCTACGGGCATAACCCTAATCACAGCTATGACAACACTAACTGCTACAGAAAAAATGTCCCCACAAGCTAAAAAGTTGCAGATATTTATCACATCGTGGGGAAATACAAACACACAAAAGTGACACACACAGACTCACTTGTGCTCAGTCTCCGTCAGGCCCTTGCGCACCATAGCGTACTGCACATTAGCCTCCGTTAGCGCTTTGAGGATGTTCTCCTGGGCGGCCAGGTTCTGGTCAATGTAGAGCTTCACCTGATCGTATTTCTTCAGCTGCTCCTCAAACAATTTCTGTGAACACAGGTGGTCTCACAGAAGGTCAAAGGTCACCCCAAAAGGTACCAACCAACCAAAAAGGTTCAGATTGCAAGGGGTCTGCCCTAGGGAATCGCAGACCTACACATTCATCTGTGGGTGGGTGTGTCCACCGTACCTTCATGTCAGCGCGTTCAGTGGTGACCAGGACAGACGTGATGTCGTCTTGCTGTATAAGGTCGCGCAACTGCTTCTCTAGGGAGCTCCGTTGGTCTCGCATTTCCTGCACCTTCCCCAGAATGCGCTTCATGCAGTGAAGACTTGCAAGCTCGTCTGGCCACCAAGAGGCAGAGAGGAGCGGAGTCATGACACAAAAACATTCCCCCAAAATGCACACCAGAGCAAAGACCTTCAAAGCGGGTTTACATCAGTGCTGTTGGTTTTAAGAGACTCATTTTTATTTTAAATGTTTCTTTAAGCACCGCCCAGCATCTCACCCTCACTGAGCTGGGGCTGGGGCAGCGTCTCCCGCAGGCTGTCCAGCGGCCCCCCCAGCAGCCGCAGGTGGGGTACGTGAAGGTTCATGGCACGGTGCAGTTCAGTATTGGTGAAGCTGGCTTTCTCATGAGCTTCCAGATACTTCTCAAGGTCACGGCGCAGCTCAGCGAGAGGGGGGGGCTGGGGGGGGGGCTTCACCCCTGCCTCCTCCAGGCTCCGCTCTCCTGCCTCGTCCTCATCCAGAACATCCCGGATCTCACGCAGTGAGGCCTCCACGTCTGTGAACACGCCTGACAGCACTGTGGGGTCGGGGGGGGTTAAAGGTGGTGATTATGCGGAATCAGCGATTTGGTCACCTAATCCCAGTCATCTGTGTGTCTGTGCTGATGTATGTTCAGTGAGTTTATACATGTCGCACAATTATAAATGTTTAAATTGGATTTCCTACTTTGCATGTTGTGAAGACAATGAATCCTGCAGCTAAGAAAGGAGCCCTGATATTCGGAGGAAGACACGGTAGCTGGAAAGAAACTTCTGCGTATTTGAGTGTGCCTGTATGAGAGCAGCGTGTCACTCTACATGGATATAGCATGAGTGTGCGTGCGTGTGCAGGCGTGTGCCCCCCACCCTGCATGGACTGGACGAGGCTCTTGACGGTGTCTGGCCGCACGCTCAGGGCAGCACACCTTTCCATCAGCACGGGCGGGATGTGCTCATACAGCTCCAGGTTGTCCACGGTGTTGGGGTCCAGGCACAGCGAGTCCATAAACTGTCTGTTTCACACACACAGTCGCTAATAAACCCCCCCACATCGTCCTCATACACGGAATCTTTCTCAATACTGTGAAGATCACACTCGTGGTCATAGCAACAGCGATCTTGCTAACCTGCCCCCCAAGAACAAACTATATTCAACAAAAATTTAAAGAGGTCCGGTTAGAGAAAATTTCTTGAAGCAAAGGTCCGGAAGATCATAATGTCTAACTATTTAGTGTGATGTATATTTAAGTAACCTATTGTATCAACATTGCATGTAACCAGTACCTGACTGTTAAATCAAATTGATTCAGTACAATTTAATTTGAGATGTCTGCACACACATGCAACAGTTATTACCTTGTAAATAGCCTGCTTTTGTATCTAACCGTTTAATACATTTTTGACGGTTTTGTTTCACCTGGGTTGATAGAGTTGTTAAAAAGTGAAAACTTCCATGAAATCAACAATAAACTATGTCTATTTATCCAACATGTTATATAATACATACTGTGTTTGAAAACCTTCCAGCTGTATGATTTCAGGACAGACCAGTCACTCTTATTAACATTATGACCTTTTGGTCGCTTCGCAGCTGCTATTAACACTAACGGCACATTAGCGCAGACAAAGGGCTGCATACGCTGAACTACAACTTGCTTGGCGGTCAAAGGCATTTGACATTCATTGACCGAAAAGACTACAAACGCTGTGGCGGTGAAAACAGAAGCGCCCCGTCAGGTTTTAAATCATAACTTTCTGTTTCGGCTATCAGTCCGGGTCCGTATGGCACAGCTTCTGGGTCCAGACCCAGACTGCAGTCCGCCTGTTAGTGACAGCTGCTCTATTAGTATAGTTAATCATTTTTAAAAGATTGAGTCGATTTTGCCCAAATACAATGGTAATGATTACTTAATCAGTACTAAACAGAGCATGAGCATTACATTAAGGAAGCTTATCGCATATGGGAGTTAACATGAGTGACAAAAACGCGTGGGTTAAATAGTTAGTCCTGGGATCGAGAATGTTTGTGATTGGTGGTTTGTTCTGTGATCGACATGTCTGTTAGCCGCCGGTGCAAAGCTGTGTGTCGGCTCCGTATCCAAAAACCTTTAAATTAACCTAAATAATTATAAGACAGACTTTTGTGGATTTGTTTTAGAACAGCAAAAGCATTGTCCACGCCGCCTAATTTAATTTGTGTTACTTAACATTGCACGTCCTGCAATGTGACTATTGCGCGTGCGTACATCGCGATCACGATGCTGAAACGATACATCATGCAGCCCAAGCACAAATACAGTCATGTACGCATATGGAGAAACACCCATGATGACTGGCGAAGCCCCCGTTCCGCGTGAACTCACTCCAGAGTCTCGTTCTTGCTCTCGACCTTGGCCATGACCTCCCTCAGCAGCTTGGCCTTCTCCTCGCTGAAAGCAGAGAGGACAGCAGGGTGAGTCGCCGCCTGGAGCGGCTGCCGGCCCCTTTGGGAAGGGAGGCCTGAGCGCTTCATGGAACCGCAAGGAGCCCTTTATACTACATCTGCAGCACATCCGCATGTGTGAAACACAGCCCACCCACCTGTAGAGAGAGGAGGCCTCGTGGGCTGCCATAGGCACCAGCTTGGAGAAGATGTCTGGCCCAGTAACGCTGGGGTCAGTAGGGTTCACCGGTAGGCCCTTCACCAGGGGTGCACCTGAGGGTGGGGGGGGGGCACAGGGAGACGGGTGAAAAAGTGGTGAATGTGTCCGTCTGTGCCACTGCACCCAGGTGGCACTGGAGAGCTGGTCCACCTGTCTGGTTTATGGCAGCACCTTTTACAGAAGGCAGCGTGTCCAGAGCAGGCACAGACTCATGGTAGATGAAGTCATTATCCTTCTTAGCAGAGTTGAACCTGGAAGATCAGAAAGGCCAGAGGTGAGTAAAGACAGCAAAGGGTCAGGAGTCAAACAGCGAAGGATACAGTGCGTGACAGAGTCAAAGCTAAAGGGATCGGGAGTCAAACCCCACCAGGTACGGCATGCCACTGAGTCAAAGTAGAAGAGATTAGGTGTCTTACTTTCCTCCGATGACGTCCATGGTGAAGCGTAAGGCCTCCTGCACGCTGTCAGGCTGCCCCTGATGAGAAGACATCCCACTTAGCAGCTCTGAATAACCATCTGGTTACACTCCTTACCTGCTGAACACAGACTCACGCCCACAGCCTGTCACACAGTATTACCGATTCACTGCAGAGGCCTTTGCATTAAACACCTCAATAGGTCACCGTATCTCTGCCCCATTCCCCCTCAGACTGAGAGCCCCAACACCCCCCCCCCCTGTTACATTACCTTGGCCAGCTTCATCGCCTCATTCAGCTTGTCTAGGGAGCTCTGCAGGTAGGCCAGCTGTAACAGAATATCTGCGCATGAATTACTGTCTCTGCCTATCAACACAAGTAACAACATTAACTTCACACATTACAGGGCTTTTGAATGATGTCATCTCTTTACCGCAGGCTACTTCCTGGCTTTTGGAACAGTGACATCAGCCGGTCATTGGGACAAACACACGAGTGACAAGGACATGCAGAGACAAGGAGACGCACCCTTTCCCCGTACTTCTGCTGCTCCTCCGCCTGCTTCCCCATATGCAGCTGCAGGGAAGGTAGGGTGTGTCACCAGGAGAATGACAGGCCCCTTAGACATCACAGCTCTATTCACACATTTGGTTAATAATTCACTGAATCACCCCAGTCTCTACTCAAACCGTCAGCAGCCTTTACACACCACAATCAGAACACAACTCTGTCTCCATACAGAGCCCAAGATAACAGTGACGGAAAGGGGTCACCGTGGGAATTCTCTCCAGACCCTCACATGAGCAATAGCAGCAAAATAATAGATCTTCATCTGCACCAGCTTCTTCCAGTCCTTCTGAATCTTCCCCAACAAAGAGGCTGTATCAGAATTTTCCAAGGCCCAGCACGCCTCCCTGTAATAGTCGACCACCTGCAGGGGGTGACAGAGGATTATCCAAAGCAGTTACCCACCCTACCATCCAATCATATGAAGCCCAGGGCTGACTGGGGCTTTGCACCACAACCCTGATGCATTCTGCCGTCACTCTCTGTGTCTCTCACTGTAGGGTTGGGGCTTCGCTCCCCAAGCCCGTGTGTCTCTGACTCTCTTCCCTGCAGGGATATGTGCAGTGAGCTTTAACGGGGCTGCAGCTCAGTGGACAGACCTACCTGGGCACTGATACGAGCCACCAGGAAGCTCTTCCTGTTATCCAACATTGACTTCTCCAGCAAACACTCCTGAGCCTGGCCCTGAAGCAGAGGGATGGGGTAGCGTAGCCATGACAACTCAACAATGCACCAATAAGGCCGCGCAATTGTGCGTGCGTGTGCACATGCGTGTAACTCCGGTGTGAGAGCTCATTACCAGCATGAGGTTGATGTTAAGGTTGAGGATCTGGTGACTCATGTCCACACTAAAGCTGTGACTAAAATGGTCCTTCAGGTAGGAGAAGGCCCCCGCTGAGCACTGGAAGTGCGTGCAGGACACCTTCATGCCCTGGTTGGGGAGTGGGTGGGGGGGGGGGGCACAGTTTAGTATGCAGAAGCGCTCAGGCCGAAGAGAAGGGCCAGCCCGGGCCAGCTCACCTCCTCTGACACCCTGTTGTCCATGGCACCCAGCATGGAGTGGAGGGCCCCTGGGGGGAGGAGAACATGACGGGAGGTCAGCGGGGCAGAAACACGGCAGACACGTGGGCCCCTCCCTCGAGAGCTCCCACTCCTCACCCAGGTTGTAGAGGATGCACGCTTGTTCATAGCAGATGTCATCATGAGTAACCGTCTTCCCAGAAAAAATCTCGGTCCTTGGACAAAGGCACAGTGATTATTTTCATCATTACTTTCTCTTTCTCCTCTTTCCTGATCTGACCGGTTCTGATTGGCCCAGCACTTTGACAAATGCAAATCCCTCAGGAAACGGCAGCAAGGTCTGATCATGATCATGTTTTGACATTTATTAACTTGACCACTTTCCTGTCTTTAATGATACATGTGAAAAAAGGTTTCTTAATGTGTCCAAGTACTTCACAAACACAAACTGTATTTCATCCAGTAAAACCAGTTAATGTTGGGGGTGGACACAGTTAAAGGACTGGAAAGGCTCACTGATCCAGGACCAGAACTAAGGCACGGGAGTCATGGGGGCTATAACTGTACAGGAGGGCAGGGACCTGGCCCCAAAACAGAGCAGGTGTATACGGGAAGTCACTAAGTCAAGTAGCAGACGGAAGCTAAAGAACCGTATCCCAGACCAGAACATCTGAGTGACCTTAAGGGGCCACTAGAGATGCTTCTTCATAATCGTGGGCAGAGTGCAGCACTACAGCAGCACTCAAACAGCCGCAGGCCGTGAGCCCAAAGGCACGTGCTGCTAAGCGGGAGCTCACCAGGAGATGGGCACGGCGGCTTCCTGGCTGGAGCCCATCGGGACACGACTCTGCAGGTAGTGCAGCTGCCCGAAGTACTTCCTCAGGGTGCTGCAGCCCTCAAAGTCCCTGGTCACATTGACCGCACTCTGGAGGGGTGCAGACGTGCGGTTAGACACACACACACATATAGATACATACACATATACTCACAGACATACATGAATGGAGACAAGATAAGCTTGTGGAATCTGAGTCATTCTGCAGCCCTCTGCTCTAGGTTTAACAAAGAAATTACATGGTAAGTGAGCTGCTGTTTACCGTCACATTCTCTACATTCCTTCTGCTTCATGTCCCGCCCCCCTTACTGTCATTGGCTACCCTCCAGTCACATGGCCTGATCCATGGCATGCACCGACGCTGTCCCACAAGGACCCCTCCTGTCCCGTCACCTGCCTGGCGCAGCTGCTCCAGCTTCTTCAACTGATCATTGTAGTTGTCTGGATTCTCCCCATAGTTCTTCAGGATGAACTGGAGCAGAGGAGAAGTAGAACAGCTATGAAGCCACAGGACCAGTACATCCCAGAAGACTGTTCGCCAACCTTCTTGTGGTCGTCATCCTGCTGTACCAGAACGCAAATCTGGAAATCAAATCCCAGGCCTGAAAGTCTTCATTGGTAGCTAATTCTCTAATGATCCATCCATATTATCAATGCAAAATGCAAAGAGCTGCCCCAGTCTGAATCTTAGTCACCCCCACACCTCTGTTTGGCCTGACAGCAATCCCACAATTCCCCGTGGCTGTCTTTCAATCTCGTGCTGTCGCCTGCTCCGTATGCCCCCGTTACTGCTCCTGTCCTGAGGGCTACAGCCACATCTCACAGTCCCTTAACAGGGAGCATAAGTGAGTGGGGGGGGGTCACACCCATGCAATGCCAAGTGAAGAACGCAAGGCTCAGCCAGAGCCCGGAGGATCCAGACCCAAAAGGACATCAAAAAACAGGATGCTGGGCTTTTTGGTCTGGAAGAGTGACCTCGGGACGATCCGGAAGAGTGACCTCGGGACGATTTTCCGGATCTTGTCACCAGCACCCTTCACTGTGGTGAAACAATCATAAACTACGACGACACCAGCATCTTCCGAAGGTCACATGTGAACAAGCAGGAATGGATCACTTTATCCCAGTAAAACAAGTATAACAGCACATTCTACCAGCCTACATAACTATTTTAATTTTAAATAAATGTTAAACATGTTAAACATGTCAGTGTCAATTAAAGACCTGCCACACCACTATGCCTGTGAAGATCAGTGAAAAACAACAATCTAACAGGAATCTCTGACTAACAATGGCATAGAGACAGACTTGCTCCACTTGATTTTAATGCTCTGAAACAAGCAGGACTCACTGACACACTTCAGAGAGATAGTGCGCGTGCCCGCCCGCACACACACACACACACCACTGATGCAGCTAGCTTCATTGCCTTGACTCTATGTCCCACCCCCTTATTCAAATAAAGAGAGTGGCCGTACCCATCTTGTAGAGCTGGATATTTCCGTGTCAGATCAGGGCACCGTGGATTACAGCTCCTGACAGTTGAGCTGACTACAAGTCAGGCACAGCAGGGCCAAATATGAGCATTAAATAACCGGTGATTAATGGTGGATGAAGATGCCTCCCACTATGAGTTACACAGCCTTCTTTCTCCCACCAATAACACAAAGAAGTGCAGTGCTTGGGGACTGGATTGAGCATGAAGAAGTGGAGGACCTGGCGACCAGGAAGTCACTGAATACCGATCATCAGAGATTCAAAAAGGATCTTACTGTGCAATTTAATTTTTTTGTATCAGTATCAGCTGAGAAACTGAACAGAATAAAATATTCTGCCACACCTGAGTGTGTGATGTCAACAGCAAGGAAGTGACTCAAACTCGAACTGTTAGCCTGGTCTGACCAGAACAGCTGTTCTCTTCTTACATGCAGGGATGGCATTCGCTTCATTAACAGCTAAACAATCAGCAATTTAAATTTCAAATCGCGGTTCTCAGATGCACAATTACTTTTCAAAGTCTGAAAAAGGGGTTGATTTAAACAGCGTGACTAAAACCATTCTAAAGTCAAAATAAAAGCATTAAAGAAAAAAATATTTTGATACGGCACTAATACAAGGAATCTGATTAGCCTTGACACAAGCATGTAACTTGCCAGCGTAAGTCACTTTAAATTTTACAGTATTTTCAGTATTACATTCAATATTATCTTCATTTAACCCTAATTTGGTTTTAAAATATCTGCCAAATCTTCCAGAAACATGTCCCTGGCTTTATTTAGTTAAGTACTGCTTACTGTTTTCCCCGCTTACACAGACTGTTCACTGAAGACATCTAGCTTAGGAACTTAGCTCTGAGGACCATAGAATGATGGTCCTCTAAGATGGCATCAAGAACAGTTAGACCCACTTCCCGAAGGACTAGGACCCTCACAAGTTTTCCTGGAGCATAAATGCAAAGAGTGACAATGTTCTGGCCTTTTGGGGACATTCGGTGCATATCCTCACCAGCTGCTGGCCTGGTCTCAATACTGCAGCTTAACTTGACGACAGGACGAAGAAAAAGGCGTCACTGAGGGCCAGATACAGACGAAAAATAAAATAGGGATGACAGTTAAATGCTAAAGGGACACATAGACACGGTATAGCTGCCAGGACAAGATCGTTTCCACCCCATATCCTTAAAACCGTATTAAATAAGGAAGGAGTGAGAGAGCGACCATAATCCTACGGGAAGCGGAGCGGTGAGGAGAGGCGGCCACGGATCCCCTCAGGATGTGTCCAGAGTTTCCAGATGAAGCAGCTGAAAGCTCAAAAACAGCACGTCACATGTCATGTCAGTATGACGGTGAACTACATGCCGGTGACACACCCTGAGGGAAAAGGAGCTGTCTGTTTGACCATTAAACAGACGCGCCGACGACCCTGTACTTATCTCCCTTTGTCAGCCAGCATACAACCGTCTTCGTATAGGATTAGTCAGGCAAATTAATTTACATAACAAACGAGTTCATTTAGTAAGGCCCAGCGTTAGCAGTCAGCGGAGGCTGGCAAAAAAACCGCGCTGATCCTCCGTAACACCCCGACCAGCCCGCCGCGCCTTTCTCCCGGCTCACCTGCCTCACGGCCGGGCTGAACTGAAACTCCCCAGCCTCTTTCAGATCCAGCCAGATCATGGGCATCCGGGGCACCGCTTCCATGGCGGCCACTTCGCTCGCCTCCTCCGACTTGAGTGTCTTCTGACGCTGTAACGCAAGTGTAAATGTAGTCCTACGGCCTTTAACCAGGAGTTCCGGTTGTTGTTTTCCTCAGTGCTCCGTTTACGCCTGTCTCATGTCCCATTCGCACTCCTACAGGAAACACTTGAAGTCAAGGAAATTGTCCTTCCGCTTGGGTGGATCATGGGAAGTGTAGTTAAATGCTGCTGGTGCCGTGCTGTGTTTATATCGGGACTTCGATCAATGAACCAGAAAAGAACAAATGTTGAAGATCCACCTGGACTTCAGTATATAAACCAGAACAGTACAAATATAATATTAACATTTATATTCGTATTCAAAGACCTTCTTTGAGTGCTGTCACAGGGGATTTGACACCCTATCAGAAGACGACGTCTCTGGAAGGGTGCCATGCAGCAGTCCGGCGCTGCGAAATGTGCAGAGTTTCCAGCTTCGGTCAGCTGGCTGGCACAGGATTTTCCGTTTGAGACCAGTCTGCACACGTGTTTACATGTATGCAAGAGTTTAATCACATGTAAAATAGTTCGTAGCGTCTGCAGACTACCCCAACGCTTGATGTAGTTAATTTTAGGTTCATAATGAATTAATATATATTTGCCGTAAGATTTGTGTGAGCGTGAGATTCAGCGTGAATGTCACTCCAGATGCGTGAGAGTTGAAAGCCCTGAACATAGAGAAACGGTCCCATCTGCTGGACGCTGACTGGAAGGACAGCTAGCTTAGGGGGCCGGTCGAGTCGCTTGTGAGCAGGACGAACCTTTTGGAACCTGGAGTTTGCCGGTCTCAGATCAGCTCTTTTTACAGTTTCGTGCCCGTCAGTATAAAGCGCGCCCACGACGCGCGTTTCCATGGGAGTAACTATAAACAAATAAGAATAAAAAGCCTAACCTGAATATTATGGGGTGCACGTTAGCTGCAACTTGACCGAGGTAGCCGGTCATCCAAGGTGAGTAAGCTATTATGACTTAACGTTGTCCTATACCTAGCTCGTGACTACTAATTTTTACCTGTTGTTTACAACCGCAGGTGTTACTTGAGTATTTACCGTAGTCCAGGATTATTAAAAGATTGCCTTGTTTGACTGGGTTAGGGGATAATTTTTAGTTTTTCCAATGCTGAGCCTTACACCTTTTTTTTGTGTTTTTGGGTCATTCCATGTCAATCATCACACTTTCGGACCTCATCGTCATATAAATAGTTACTATTACATAGAAACAATTCATATTGGGATGGCATATTATTTGATCAATCTATAGAGATGGACAATAGCTTTAAAACAATATAACGGCCATTTATGTGCATCTTATATTAAGGTAAACATAGCCAGTCTAATTCAAAGCCCCCCCCCCCCAAAAAAATAAGGGTTAAAATTTGTTTTGTTAAATCGACCTCAATATTGATTCCAGACACGCCCAATTTCAGGTTCATGAGTTACTCATGTGAGCAAATCAGCATGTCAAGTTCTGTGACGATGAGGTCCAAGAGTGTGATGATTTGAATCGACCTCCACAGTCATATGAAGTGGCACCAATGCCAAAACCATTGTTTCCTCCCGCAATCCTGCCCCCATTCCCTGGAGCAAGCATCGTCATTGGACATGATGGACAGCTAAGAGTTTCCCCAATGCTCTTCCAATCCATCTGTTGACTTCATAGGATGTGTTGATGTGGCTATAATATAGCTGTGGGTTGTTTTGCATTGAAGGGAAGTAGAATAAGAGTGGTCATCATATGGACTCATGCTTATAAGACTTTCTATTCTATGCAAAATTGCTAAAATCCCAGGTTTTGTATTTGGAAAAATAAAAAAGTCTTCTTCATAAGACTGCACTGGACATTTTTTGTTTATTAATCATATAATTAGTCAGTAATGTTACTTTTAACCAGTGGATAAACCAAAATGTGAAGCTAAGCATCTTGCCTGAAAATGAAGACATTAATGTATCTGGTGGGGTGACGCTGTGAGGTTGCTTCTACACAGGGTTTCCACATTCCGGTAGGCTCCCGATGCCATGCCCAAGTTCCAGGAGCAGGAGGTCCAGCCAGCCAGTGGCCAGAAGCTCAGTCACAGTGCCTGCCTCATAGCCCAGAGATACTGCATCCAGGAGAAGCTGGGCAGAGGCAGTTTTGGGACCGTATTCCTGGTGCGGGACACTGAGATCGTGGAGGGGGAGTACCTGTAAGTGACAGGTTCTTTTTCCTGGCATACCCTGTACCTACACCTACAGTGACGGCAACCTTAGCATGAATAACCACCTGTACCTACACCTACAGTGACGGCAACCTTAGCATGAATAACCACCTGTACCTACACCTACAGTGACGGCAACCT
>JAODUD010000134.1:22604547-22616480 GCA_026784285.1 Stomatorhinus walkeri
AATGGGTGAATGAGAGGCATAATGTAAAGCGCTTTGGAATAAAGCGCTATATAAATGCAGTCCATTTACCATTTACCTTCTGACTACAAACCCACAGAGCAGTTTTTGGGGTTAAGGGCTTCCATAATGGACCCAGCAGGCATTTGAACCAGCCACCTTCTGACTCCAAACCCACAGAGCAGTTTTTGGGGTTAGGGGCTTCCGTAATGGACCCAGCAGGGATTAGAACCAGCCACCTTCTGACTCCAAACCCACCGAGCAGTTTACATAAAGATTATCTTTTTTGAATAACGAAAGTTATTTTTAATGCCACACTGAAGCATCAGCCACCTGCACACAAGGTACAGTAAGTGCTAATGGCGTGTGGTTTTCTGTGCAGCGCTTCCTGAATGACTATGGCATGATTTGGGTGGGCAGCAGACAGGAGAGAGAGCTGGAAAGCAGAGAGGAGGAGCGAGGAGACTGCCAGGCGGGGCCCTGTGCTGGAGGAGACTGCCAGGCGGGGCCCTGTGCTGGAGGAGACTGCCAAGCCGGGCCCTGTGCTGCCACCATCTGGCGGCCTGGTAGGAGTGCGCTATTTCAGTCCTCGGGCAAAAGCTCTTTGGCTGAGCTTTGGCTTTTCTGATAAGCTGACCTGGATCACTGGACTGATTTAAACTGGATCACTGGACTGTTTTCCTCAGTAGTAGAATTTTCATGGATTCCTGGATGGACTTCTGCTGTTTGTGTGAACACAAGAGTTTAGTTTCTGTGCTTTAAAACACCTGCTTTCCCGCTCAGTCATCTGAGAAGCGTGAGGCATGTTAGTGGTGCTTTGTTTTAAAGGCCTGCTGTTTGTCATCTTCTCTCGCAGGCGCCACTGTGACCAGGAACTTCTGTGTGAACTTTGACCTGGTCCTCCAGAGCATCCGAGACCTGAACATTCTGGCTGGGGAGGGGGAGTGTCGTGTGGAGGTCACTACGGGGGGGGCCCGTTTGACACGAAAAGCCCTTGTACCCTCGGTCCCCCTCACTCTCTACAAAAACGGTATTCTGCTGTTTGAAGGCCCCTTCCGTTCCTTCCAGGAGCCCAGCACACAGGTACTTCTGATCTTGGAAGCTTTCTGTATGTCGTCTTTGCTTGGACTGCTGCTCTAATTTTACACTGTATCAGTCATGATGACTAAGACTGACTTCTGACCTGTTAGTTGAGCTATGGAATATATGGAATACACCCACCCCCGGCATATAATTTCAGCAAATCATCATGGACCTGATGGATGGGTATTTCCCGTCTGAGATGCAGGAGAGGTTTCCAGATGGAGTCACCTTTCAGGTTGGTGTGCCTCTGTGTACATTTTTTACTTATAAGGAAAGTGTACCCACAATGCAGTGGTGAACCTTGAAAAATATACCTTGTAAAAATGTTTTAAAGTCCAGCCACATTTTGTCAGTTGTGTGTTTTCAGATAGGACTTTCAAATGAAAGTCCAGCAAAGATTTGAAACGGTAGGAACGCCTGCAGTAAGAAATGCAGTGCTCTATATAGACATCTGGACACCGGTGTCGTGTAGCTGATCCCGCCCAATACCAGTCTGTCTTGCTAATACTATTTCCATTAGCTGAGCAAGAGGAGGACTCAGATCGCTTAGTCCATATGTGATGCCTGCAGGTGACGGACAAGAGGGAGGAGGTCTTCAAAGAGAAGCCCAAGTGGACCGGGTTCCCGGGGATGGGGTACTCTGTGGGTGGGGCTACAGCAGCCACTGGTGGCAGCATTGGTCAAGACCCAGAGAGAGCCAAGCTGCACATGCAGTGTCACATGGCAGGTCCGCAGTGCGCTTTTCTTCCTCCTCTCCAGAGGATTTATGCACATGGGTGTCTCTCCACAGCTGCAGACTAGCATGGTACATATGAGCAAAACAGTACATTGTCTTAGTAAGGTTTCCCATACTTTAACTGTATAGCCCGCTAGCTGCCCTTTCCCATACTTTAACTGTATAGCCCGCTAGCTGCCCTTTCCCATACTTTAACTGTATAGCCCGTTAGCTGCCCTGTCAGGGAAACTGCAGCTTGGAAGTGTGACCCCATATGAACCACAGACCTAAGCAGCAAGAGACAAGGATCTGCAGCTCTGCTCCTGTCTCTAGGTGGGTCACCAGCAGACGGAAGCGGGCAGACAGAGCGGTTCCTCAGAAGGCTGCCGAGGAAGGTGGTGAAGGCGGGCAAAGTGATAGACGTCCGGGACACTGTCCGGTCCGGCCTGCAGGTGAGATGAAGGTCTCAGAACGTTGCTGTGAATTCTGTATCAATATACCTGTATCACTATACCTGTTCTATAAGATCTCGATGGATGGAGCCCCATTAAGTAGCACTGTGTTGGGATGGGTTTCAATTAAACATCCAGCTGACCTGAAGGAGCAGAGCCTGTCCTCAATACTCAACTGTTGTCTGACCCACAGACCTCGTTGGTCTGCCCTGAGGTGACCGTCATAGACACGCCCACTCAGCAGGCTTCGGAAATCCGGTAAGATCTCCCTACACACCAGAATGCTGCTTTACCTTGTGTGAATAATTATTCATGTATTAACTGCCTTTATTAGAATGGGCCAGAATAAGGGAACAGGCACCATTACCTGCAAATATGCAGTGTAATGTGCTGCCCCATTAACTTAGCCGAACCCCACAGGTCAGTCCCCCCCGGCGATGTCACATCTTTGCGTGTCCGCTCCGAGGACGGAGAGCATACCTTTCTCCTCAAGATGCTGTGCTCTGACACTATTGGCCAGCTGCGTTGCTACCTGGACACACACAGGTGAGCAGACTGGCTCGGCTCAAACCAAGGCTTTTATATCCAACAAGAGGCAAGACTGTTCTCTGTATGTGGCATATGCGCAAAAAGAAAAACTGAAAGATGTAGGATGTAGTAATTTCACTTGACCACAAGGTGGCAGTAAAGATACACAGTAAATGGCTGACAGAAACTCAGAGCTCATAATAAATTGTAAACGCATCCAGTGAGTCTTGCAGTATAGTTCTTAATGTTGACACATTTTTCAGTTTTAGAATTACATATGTATGCCGAACCCTCCAGTTAGTAGGTGAACAGGTGGTTATTGTACACGTCAGTACCAGAAGGCAGTGATGGGGGGGGGGGCACTGCATGCTGTGAGCCTTTGAGTGTACAGCTGCACTCTCTCCATCCTCCTCTTGCTGTCCCCTAACAGAGGGCTATGCTGCACATCATATGACATCATAAGTGCCTTCCCGCTGCGTCGCCACGACGACAACAGGCAAACACTCCTCAGCTGTGGTCTAACACCCAACGCCGTGCTGTTTCTGAGAGCCCAGCCGCAGCCACAGTGATGCCCAGTGCCTCTGCCGTCAAGAAATGTCTCAAGTTTAGTTTTAATGGCGACGTCGCCTTTTAAATTGGAAATTTTTACTTTTTAATTTACACCACGCATTTCTGTTTTTCAGTACCAGAAACTTTGCTGTCAGTCTGCATTCGTTCAGGGTTTTCATCGCTACATGCTGTTATTCCGCCACAAATGATGAATAATAAATGGTCTTTAGATCTGACCAGGGGACGTGTGTGATTCACGACATGTGATCTTCTGGGCCAGAACGTAGACGTGGCGATGTGAGTGATTCAGGAAAAGGACAGCATGGCTTTTCCATCACCCCACACCCACACCACCTTGTGCAAAGGCTGTGCACCATCCTTCTGTGCCATTTGTGCTTGTTTTAACCTCTATCTGAGCTCATACTGTTGCATACCTGAGTACAAAGGGGTGTGGCCTACAGCTGGAACCTGAGCTCATACCGCTGTATACCCGAGTACAAAGGGGTGTGGCCAATAGCTGGAACCTGAGCTCATACCGCTGTTTACCCGAGTACAAAGGGGTGTGGCCAATAGCTGTAACCTGAGCTCATACTGCTTTATACCCGAGTACAAAGGGGTGTGGCCAATAGCTGGAACCTGAGCTCATACCCCTGTATACCCGAGTACAAAGGGGTGTGGCCAACAGCTGGAACCTGAGCTCATACCGCTTTATACCCGAGTACAAAGGGGTGTGGCCAATAGCTGGAACCTGAGCTCATACCGCTGTATACCTGAGTACAAAGGGGTGTGGCCAATAGCTGGAACCTGAGCTCATACCGCTGTATACCCGAGTACAAAGGGGTGTGGCCAACAGCTGGAAGCTTTGCTGCAGTGTGACAATGGCAGGCCCCATTTTAAAGGTCATCTCCATAAGCTTCATAATGGGTAATGAAGGCTGTGCATTCAGACCCACCAAGTCTTAGAGTGAGTCCCATGACCTCAATCCACTTCACTTCTGCTCTGTCAGAGACCTAGAAGCAACCCCTGTGGGTGGCTGCTGGAACGAAGGAGACAGATGTGGGACATGAGCGATCAGGAAAACGCCCTGACTCCAGCGTGTATACAACAGACCTTTATCTGAGCGGAAAGTCACCGTCATGGATGAATTATGGCAGTCAGGTGTGCTGCCTGTTTTTAAAGGCAATTCCATATACAATCTTCTTTCTCTCTCTCTCTCTCTCTCTCACTCACTCACACAGACACACCTCAGCATCAACCAACACTCACAATGCGTTTTAAACATCCCAGCATGTGTTAACAGCAGCCGACATGAGCAGGGAAGGTATCAGCTGGAGTCACTGGTGCACAGGCAAACCCAGGTGCTGAACGTGACTCTCATCAAGCCCCGGCAGCACTGAAGCTCCATGGTGGACAAGCTGCTGGTAGACAGACCCATTTATAACAGTGACGTCACACAGACCCTTAAACGCCGCAACTGTAAATGAATCCATATAACCAGGACAGAAAAACGCACTGGCTCCATTACCCATGTTACATTTCAAATATTTTTATTAGACAAAATCCACTGCGAAGCAGGACTCTGAAAAGCCCATTAACAATATTTTTCCAATACAGCGTGGAACGTTCTGGGTGAAGGGAACCAAACTTTGTTCAGGGTCAGACAGCTGCAGCCAAAAGGAGAAGCTGACTTCACAGACGTCATTGGCACTAAATCATAGAAAAGCTGCCTCCTGATCCGGTTCGTATGGGAAGATCAGGCTCCCACTGAATTTATGACCATAAATGCGAAGTGCCACCACCGCACCTGACGGGACTCAGTCCAGTAGGACTGTTTGCTCGCCAAATCAGCTTGAGGGATGGGAGGCTTTGTCTCCTCAAACTGCACTGGATTGTCCTCAGCCACCCCTGGATTGAACCTCAGCCACCCCAGGCTCCACCATTAAGTGCTGAAACGGGCCGCAATTTAAATGCTGCTTTGTAAAAAAGAAGGACTGCAATCTCCAAGGAATGAAAAGAACAATAGAAGCAGTATTATTTTCCTGTTAATTTGGCTTCTGACTTCCTCTCTGTAAACCAAGAATAGGTCAACTTGTGGTCCATGTTCTCCTATGAATCACACATCTAACTTTTAAATCAACGAATAGTTACAGCTTAAGACATTAGTAGAAGATTAAGACATTTACACATTGGTTAAGGACCACAGACAATAACAAGGGTGGGGAAATGGTTACTGATTTGGGGTCAATTCCACTGTTCGGAGCGCCCTTGATTTGACTGCGAACATGGTGTGTGTGTGTGTGTGTGTGTGTGCTTGGTTGGTGTTTTTTGGCATTTGTCCTAGCAAGGCGATGCGGGGAGGGCCCTCATCCTCACAGGCGTCTTCATGCCATCTTCAGGAAGTCCCCCACTGCGTCTGCTTCCACTGCCTCTGAAAACATCTTGTAGTCCTGAGAGAACAGCACAGTCTTCTCATTAGTAACGGGGCATCTGAAGAACACACTCTTGCAAAAACAAAACTTAATTTATCATAAGTTTCAGAGACGAATGGCATTCAGAGGTTTTGGATAACATTCATCTCAAAGGTGAAATCAGTCTTGGCAGCATCCTGAGTGCCAAAGGAGGTTGCCCCAGAGAGATGCGGCCACCACCCCCCCCCCAGGTCCTCACCCCACAGTACTGGTCACCGTTGAAGATCTGGGGGGGCACGGCAGTAGGGTTCCCTGCCTTGCTCCTCATCTCCTCCCGCACCTCGTTACCCACAGAGATGTCGACCAACTCGTAGGGGATGCTCTTGCTGTCCAGAATGCGCATCACCTCTGCCTGCTGGGACTTCACCTGCAGGGGGGAGGGGGGGTGCTAAATGACCACGGCCGCCTTGCCACCAGAGGGGGTTTCTGGCCTCGTCCCCCCCACTTCCCTTTAAAACAGCACATGTCCCCAGCCGGGCCTGTTCAAGCCACCTGGATTAATTTGGTCCAAACAAATATGATGTGATTTTAGTCTTTCTTAATGCCTGTCTGGTAAACATGTGCTAATATAAAAGATAAAGTGAAAGTGCACTGTTTGAAGTTCCTGTTTTTAACTTTCCCAAAAAGTCACTATAAAAACAGCTGGAGAGAATCTCTTCCTCAAATGTACTGTCAATGTAGTTATTTCAGAAGCCATACAGATTTTATTCCTCAACATAACGATACGTATTTCAGACAAACAGACGGATGTTAAAGGACAAGAGTCTGGAGCGTGTACTGCTGCCGTGATGACAAAGACGGCGAAGGAAACGTACAGATTTCCAGCAATCACGGGGGGATTTGAATGGAAAAATACACAGACAGACCTATGAACTTGAGATGATGCCTGTCCTGCAGACCGGACTTAAAGGGACAAGACCTGGGTGTGTGAGCAGTCAGGCGGACGACACTGAGAGTCAGCCTGTTTGCAGCGGCCTTATGTTGAAATCGCTGCTTCATAACAATCAATCAAAACGCAATTAATGATGGAGTGTGAACGGGGGTGGTAATCACAAGGCGCGGCTCTTTGGACGCGCATCGCTCTTATAGCTGCTTTGGCTGCACCGAATGGGGAAGTGAAAGTATCTGACGTGCGCCGTACCCCGCCCGAATGAAAACTATGTTAAAAGGTGGCTGTGTGGGTCTAGAACCGGATCAGAATGTGAATAAAAGTGAACCTCACCCACCTAAAAAAAAAACAAAACAAACAAAACACACTGACACCAGGAAACGAACTGAGACGCCAAGCTTCCGCCACTCAGCTGCTCATCGGATCCTGGACCTTAATCATGTTCATGGCGAATAAACACATTGCGCACAAAACAGACGCCAAATAATTAGCCATCGCGCACCCCGGGACATCCCGGCGACATCATCCGGAGCCGACGACCCGCACACGGGCGGAGCAGCCAGCTGACTGGAAGCTGGGTGTGTCCGAGCCCGTTATTTCTGCACAGTTCAAAACGCACTTAGCAAGCAGTGAAATTGCTCGAGACTCGGTTCCAGGAGGCGCCGGCCTGGCCTGGCCTCGCAGCGACCCTTACCTCCCGGGATGCAGTGACGGTGGTGTAATACAGCTTGACACCCATCGTAGCCACCGAACCTTTGTTCCAGTGCTGCTCTCTGCCCTCCGCTACCCGTCCGGCCTCTGCCGCAAACTCCACTCGCCACGTGATTTGAAGGGACCAATGGCAACGTCGCGCTGTTTCCCTTAAAGACACAGTATCCGCATAATGATACGCCTCCTGTCTATTTATCTGGTGTGACGTAAAAGACAACGGCGCCTGTCTGCTGTTCTGCAGGCGGTTTCCCAACCCTCTTAGATAAAAGAGATTAAGTAATAATTAAGTAACCACAGACGGCTGCTTTTACAGCAAAACTGACTTTTTCGAAATCATGGTCATAGCTTATTCAGGCAACAAGTTTAGGTAGAACGGCGGAGTTACTCTGTACAGCGAGACTAGATTACATTTACGCAAGGACTGTAACCATCTAATGAACTTTATCCTACGGAACAGTTTGGTTAAATCTGACAGAATCCAAGAAAGATTTAATGGCTATGTTCCATGCACCAAGACAAAATCACTTGGAAAAACAACCTTTATTTTTAAAGTGCAAATACAAAAAAGGTACATTTGCCTGTACATCTCTTAATTGTGCAAAAATGTAAGAAAGGCTGGTTTGACCGATTTCAAATTAGTCATAGTAGAGATGCTGATAACAGCACAAGACTGTGCCAAGACCTCAGGCGTGAAACTGATTTTATATATTGCAGGTTAAACGTTTTTCACACAAAAACAAATTTGTTTCACTAGACAATGAAAGAAATATGGTTTCCAAAAGCAGGTAAGAAATATTCCCATCTTCGCTGGCTGTAAGAAACACTGAAGCTGAAACGAGATTCCTGCAGTTATGACTCAATGTACAGAAAGCGGCATCTGAGACTTCAGGTAAAACCCTGTGCTGACCATATTAGAGCAGAGGGAATTCCCTGTTACAGGCCAAACAAAGGCAAGGCTCCAGCAGAGCAAGAGTGCTTCCCAGACAGGCTGAGGCATGCAGGAAGCACAGCCAGAGAAAGGAGAGCATCCAGGCGGAGAATGTGATGTCAGTAGCCTGAAGCGCAGCGGACAGTCATAGGCAGCGAGCGACTCCCAAAGCAGGAAAGGAAAGTGAGAACTACAAACCACACCCATTCGGGCCGCATAAGACGTCCACGCCTGCGATAACCTCAAATGCGCAAACGCGAATATCAGCCTTTGAAATCTGCAAGAGAAGCAAGGGGGTGGACATTTCCAACATGCTAACGGATTAGCACGCATTTCCTTCCCTCCACCCAAACAACCCGGTCAAAAAAGGGCAGGTGGCATCTCCTCAGCTGCCTGGATATTGATCTGTGCAGGCCTGAAGTTCACCCTTCCACACACTGAGGATTACGGTCCCAGACGGCTTCATAGAGCTGAACTGCCAAATTACAGGACACAACAGACAGTTTGCATTACCCGCTGGGTGTCGGCTTGTCTTTCTGCAAACCCCCCTCCCCGATATATGCCCTAATACCAGAAGTGAACCCTTCTTACAGTAAATGTCCCTGATATTACAGTGGAGAAGAGTGTAATGTGCTATTTACTGTAAATATGTCATAGGCATCAAACCCAACTTGAGCACATATTTAGCCATGGAAGCATACTGAAAAGGTGCCTGCTGACTCGCCAAATTCCCCATCCATGCCAACGTAGCGTCACATTAATAATGAATATTGAATGATGAACCCAGAGAGAACGGTAATGACAGCCAAGCATCCAAATGGTCAACAGTACGCTTCCAGGCTGTAAACTGTAAACACATGCAAACAGAGTTAATGAGGTAGAGCAAGCTGACCTTTAGTAATGCTGACCGGGGTATATTACGGCATCAAGAGAGCAATGAAATGCGAAGAAATTAAACGAATGGAGGCTGGTGCAGACTACAGCAGAAGAGAAACGCTCTGACCATGCAGCATTGTTACTGACGCGGGTACGGAGCGTGTGCAGCATTGTTACTGATGCGATGCGGGTACAGAGCGTGTGTGTTTCAGCAACGTGACACCGGCAAATGGGGACTGCAGAAGGACTCAAGGTCACGATGGCTCAAACTCTAAAGACAAGCTGGAAAGACTGAAGAGGACCTGGGTAATGAAACAGTCTCTGTACTGCTGTGGCAGTTTAACTTTATAACAGGCAGCAGAAATAAGTGAGCGTAGTATAGAACAAGCTTGTATCAGAGCTCAAGAAGCCATTACAGCCCAGTGATAAAAGGCAATACCATCTACACCGTAGGGCACACAAATAATATATATATATATATATATTCAGTTGATTGTCAACCACAACAAATGACTCCCCCACAAGAAGAGGTGGATCATTCCAGATGCTGACCTCTCCCTCGCACCTTCAGGACAGTAGGCACTTCCAAAGGTGGGAATCCATGTTTTCCAAGGGAGTAACTAAACCCAGAATGGAAGCCCAGAAGCCTCCGCCTGAAAGGTCCAAAGGCTGCTTCTTTAGGAAGACAAACTCTGCAAGGTGGGGCATGTAGGATTGCTGCTGGTCTTCAGCAGGGTGACAGGAGTCCAAAGGCCCTCCACCAAGCCTCACCCCGGTAGCCCCGCCCCCGCCCGACCAGCAGACCGGGCTACTGTGTGATGCAGTTGTCGCCCATGTCTTGGGCATAGCGGTCAGAGATGGCCGTGCGCAGCTCCTCCACGTCGTGCCGCAGCAGCTGCACTTCTGCCAGCTTCCTCTCCAGGGCCTCTGGCGTGCCCCACTCCTCTGAATCCTCAACGCCAGGCTGAGTGGCTGCAGGGGGGGGGAAGAGACCCCGCATCCGCATTTAAGTTGACATATTAAAGGCCCCATTTTCAGGGTGGAAGGTACAGCCCTGGGTCTTTCACTAGAAAGAACAGACAGGGTTTGACTGCTAATGAGTGTCCCTTAGGCTGCGGGTGACTCTCTCAGTATGCAGTCTATCTGCTGCATCACCACCTGCTCTTCACCAATGGGACAAGTGCTGCAGAGCCAAAAGACTGAATCACACATGTAAAAATATACATTTGTGTAACGGGGAAGAAAAACCCGCAAGCGCATAAATAAGTTACGATAAAGTCCTACATACGGGTGACTCCGAGCAGCAGGGAAAGGTTGGGGTCTCGGCCCTGAGCGCGCTGTGTCAGCACGCTGCAGAGGGAGCGCAGGTCCCCCAGACAGGCCTTCATCTCTGCGTGGAGATGCCGTGCCTGCTCCGCCCCCGCCCCCACGCCGTCTGTCTCCGCCTTGCAGAGGCGCTCCTGCAGGGTCAGGGTCTGCTCCACCAGCTCCTGGTTCTGTCTGGACAGCTGAAACACAGCAGGCCACATGGCCATCCGTCTTATGACTACTTGTCAATGAATTAACACGGAGCAGCCTGTCCATCAGTCCCTCACAGCTACAGCTGGGTATGTTTAGGTTTAGAAACTCCATGGAGCTTGCAGATAGGGTACTTTCTCCACATTACTTAGCAGCGATGAATGAAACGGACCCTATATGTTACAAGAACATCACCAAGTACTCATAACCCGAAAGGCATAGAGTTATTAATCGGTGTTAAAGGGGGCTGGCTGGCGCGCTGGGTGACCAACCTCCTTCATGGCACTGCGTTGCTGCAGTAGGGCCCTCTCCTTCACACACAGCTCCTCCCTCAGCGCCTGGCTGGTTCCTTCCTCCTGAAGCAGCTGTTTCTCCAGCGTCTATAACAAGCGTGCAGAAAAGGAATGAATCACGTTGCGAGACACAAGGCATGAGGCTCCCGCACTGAGGCACCCAGACACCCACCCGTATCTGTGATCCCAGCTGCTCAATCACCCGCCTCTCTTTGTCGACAACCTTCGGAAAACAGAGCAGTCAGTAGGCCGTCTTACTGCTGACCTTCTGCACATTTACTGAAGAGGACACATGGAACCCAAGAGGTATCGATACTGCCCAGGTGAGCAAGTTCACGGCAGTGACTCTCTGATGAGGCCACAGACTCAGACACCGGAACCGTAGGCAGGCCGGAACCGTAGGCAGGCCGGAACCGTAGGCAGGCCGGAACCGTAGGCAGGCCGGAACCGTAGGCAGGCCGGAACACAGCCGTACCTTCTGGAGCCTCTGGACCTCTTCCCTCAAGGCCTCATTCTCATCCCGCAGCTTCGCCACGTCCAGCGTGGGCAGCCGGACGCCATCCTCCAGGCCCTCACGGACTCGCTCCTGCAGGCTGATGGCAAGAGGCCCAAGATAGCACTCCTCCTGATCTCCCCGTGACGAGGGCACACCTCATGGAGGCAAAGTTCTCCCAAGGCCGGGACCAGCCACATTAAAGGGAAGTTCCAGTGCTTAGCAGGCAGATTCCGCTCACCGCTGTCACTCAGCAGCCCAGGACAGACATTAGTCAGAGGGAAACGACAGATACAGCCACACTGCGTGGAATGGAGAACCTGCCTCTACAAGTGCATCACATGCTTAATACTGTAAAGACACATCATGCAGCTCTGCCTGGGGGAGGGGGGCACGTCTCAAACAGATGGCAAGAACATGCACGGGGGGGGGG
>JAODUD010000134.1:22618700-22636963 GCA_026784285.1 Stomatorhinus walkeri
TGTCTGTGTCTCTGTCTGTCTGTGTCTCTGTCTGTCTGTGTCTGCAGTGTGGGTCCTGAAGAAGCTGGCGGTTCGTTTCGGCCTGATGGCCTTCACAGAGCGCACCTTGGCGTCGTGGTGGGCAGTAACCTCGCGGTTCCTCCAGGAGAGACAGGACGTTCTGCTCCCGGGACCCATCAAAGGCCTGGTGCACTTCCTGCTCCGAGTCGACACCAAGGTAAGGCAGCCAACCCAACCCAGCCCAGTCCCCTGGTGGAAAGAATGCACATTACACTGTGTGGAACTGGATCCGGTTCAGATTTCAGGTTGAGCAATATTTTACTGGCCCGTTATCCTGGACAGATGCGATTCAGGTTGAACGCGCCTGCCCTTCCCTGATTGGGTGTAAAGTCAGTCTTTGTTTTTATTTGGTCGGTCATCCCTGATGCATGCGCTGCAATGGCTGCCCTGTGTTTAATGCACAGCAGAGCATGCTGGTGTGTGTCTGCTCCCTGAACGAGTCTCTGAGGGAGCCGGGGTCGGGGTTTGGTGTGTTGGTCCTGGTGGGGGCTGTGTGTGGGGGTAGGCGGATGACATTATGTTTCCTCAGCATTTTAACATCTGCTCTGGGCTCCAACATATATTCAGTTGACCTTTTAGAATGTACTTCATGTCCACCCGATTGTTTCTGCGGCTTGAAGGACACTTTCTGTGCAGCATCTGTACCTCTTAAACACTCTCCTCTGTAAAGATACTGCACATTTTGGGGTCTCGGCCCACTTTTGGATGGGCTTTGCACAGGTGGGCCTAAACAGGGACGTTAGGCTGGCCAGCAGACACGGCTCAATTCTCTGTTTTCCTCACATCCAACATAATGCCTAGTGTCTTCTCGAGGTCCCAGGACGCCAGAGAATTCGGCCGCAGGCCAAAAAGTTTCCTTTCGTCCTTTATCAGAATCGCGTGCTCTGTTGCTCTCATTTGGAACAATTTTCACCAGTTAATTATCATCATCTTACAGCTTAGCCCTTTTAGCTGCTTGCGCATTAGCCTTCTAGAAAGTTCTGGAAGTTTCTTTTTGCCGGACACCGACATTTTGTTGGGCAAGAAATGAAGAGACGGATTTCCATACACTTTCTGTGTTGTAGTCTGACTTTTGACTTTGATTTTTGAGTCCGTCATTATTTTTGCTCTGCCTGCTTCTGGAGTGTAACGTCCCTCCCCCCCACCCCCGGGTGAGCCAGGGCAAAGGGGGGCAGGGCCTGCACAGCCTCACCTGAGGTCGTGTGATGTTTGCTTCTCACCTGCACTCATGTCTGTTCTCTCCAATAATTCCCCACTGTCTTCTCGTCTTCCTCCTGAAAGCTGTGGCAGTGGCTTAACAAGCAGGTAATGGCACACTGGCTGCGGCCTGTGAGTGAGAGGGCGTGCGAGGGCGTGCGAGGGTGTGCGTGTTCCCGTGTGCGCACCGCTGGAAGCTTGGCCTGAAGCTGTGTCACCCGCTCGCTCTCAGACTGAAACGTTAGGCTTCCTGCTTTCTCCTCTAGCTCCGTATCTTGTCGAGTCCGCTATTGAAGGTTCGCCCCCCTGTGAGTGAGAGAACAGGCTAAATCTGTCCTGCTGACGTCAGTCGAGTGTTTCAAGTTTTATTCGATTGGCAAGAAATAATCATAGCAGTGATCTGGAGGGAAAAAAATCCTCCAAAGAGACGGATGAGTAGTTGCAGTACTTGCAGTCCCCAGGCTCTCAGATGTTTTTCTGCGCGGTGGACGGTCTGTCCGTTCATGCGTGAGTCCTGCCAGTCTTCGTGGCTGTCCCACTCTGTCCCGCCTCACTGTCTCTTCAGCTGATAGGCTGCTGAATGTCAGAACCTTCCATAGCTTCTGCTTCTGTGTTGCAGCTGGTGGGCTTGGGTGTGTGTGCATGGAGAGCAGGGGCACCCTTCAGCCTGCTGTGATTTGTGGGGGTGGGGGGGGGGGGGCAGCTCTACGTTGAAGGGGGTCCCTGCTGTGTGAACATTTCCTCTTCTGTTTTCCTGTATGCTGTTGGGTCCACAGCGGCACGTTTGTCTGGGTTCTGCTGTCAGGACGGGGGTGGTGTTCTCCTTTAGGGAGCAGATGGAGGCCCTCGCCTTTTATCCTCCCTTCTTTATGGAGCTGTGAGGTGGAAAACCAACAGCCACCTGTTTGTGAGTGGTTGAAGTAACTCAGGTATATAGCCCAGAGTGACTCTGGTAAAGTGACTCTGTAATATAGCCCAGACTGACTCTTGTAAAGTGACTCAGTAATACAGGTCCGATGCAGTCCATAAAGTGACTCTGTAATGTAGCCCAGACTGACTTTGGTAAAGTCACTCAGTAATACAGGTCCGATGCAGTCCAGTAAAGTGACTCTGTAATGTAGCCCAGACTGACTTTGGTAAAGTCACTCAGTAATACAGCCCAGATGAACTCAAGTGATGGCCCCTTTGTATAACAGCCTTTTTTTAGACTGCGTGTCGTGCTTTGAATTAATAACAATCCATTTTAATACCTCTAGAAACTAATATCCCTAAATGTGTGCTCCAGTGGGGCCATTAATTGAGTTAAGTTTTGACGTGACCCTCTCGCAGTGTAAATTCATTATGCCACTTTGACTGAAGGCGTATTACACGACAAGCGTCAGCCCTATTGTGGCTGTGGTGTGCTGCTGATCTCCGCTGAGCTCCTGAGGGATAGACGCTGACAGTGTCTTGTGCAGCTGTACAGGAAAACAACAGGAGTTTACAAACTACTGCTAACTTCTCCGTGGTCACGGTGCTGATAACCAGCTGACACCGGCCTGTCGTGTCGGGGAGCCATAGAGAAACCTGGTTTGATGAAATTATCTACCATCTAAATCAGGAAGTAGGAGAATGTCTGTCTGTTTTTGGAAAATTCTTTACTGCAACACAGGTGGAGGGGGGGGATTTTTTTGCGGCCTTTAAACGGGCTGTGTCATAGCCGTTGTGGTCGTCGTGGAAACGTTCCCTGGACCGCTCCATAGGTTTCTCTATGTGTCCTGCCACGGACGTGTGCTTGGATTGGGTGGCACTATGTGGCAGGTGACAGCTTACCTCTCTGTCCCTCTCCCCTCCCTCCCACCCTCCTGGCCACAATGGCACGGCTGGCTCGCTCTCTCTCTCAGATGATCATATGGCTGGAGCAGTCTCTCGACAAGCTGATCAGCATCTTCATCATCTTCCTGCTGGTGACGGGCACCCTGCTGATGGCCCTGCTCCTCACTGCCATGGTAACCGTCTGCCACGCCCCCCTCAATGCTCTCCTATGCCTTTCCCAGATGCCCAGTCAGCGCTGCTTTCAGGCAAAGGACATGTCTGCCTTACACACAGTTAAGGGAAATGTTATTAGGTTATTCAGGTAGTAAGATGAATCGCTTAAAATAGAAGGGCTTTGTGCAGTGAGCTTTCAGGAGTATGGCTGCCCAGTGGGAGATTTAATATTAATATATACATGACATCAAATATGATAATAAATGCATTGCGCTGTTAGCATTGTACGTTTACAGTTCTCATTATTTATTTAGCTGCTGCTTTTAGCGATGTACAAGCAAGACAAATCTCAGATTGCAGGCCGTCAAGGAGCCAGCTGAGTACCAGTGCGGCTCGGCCGAGCTTCCAGTGAGTTAACACTGGAGTAGGAGCTGTACAGCGTGTAACAAACAAATCAGAAGCACAGGAAGGGAGATATTCAAATCAGATTAGGTGCAAATAAGGGCTCGCAGGAGGCCGTCACAGGGCCGCAGACGGAGATGGTCAGAGATGCACTTTGCCTGTCATTTTCATATTTAAATACGTTGGTTGAAGTCATCCAGTCTGTTTGTGTAATCTGCAGTTTTGGGCTTTCTTCGTGATGATAAATTCTTGCCTGGATGATTTGGCTTTTGGCATTTGGTTTTTGGGTGTGGCAGATTCTCATTTGATTGGTGTCTGACCTGTGGTGTCCTTCTGCTCTCCAGGTCCACCACGAGAGCGTTCACATCATCGAGGTGACCAGCAACCTGATCAACGAGACACTCTCCAACCACCCTGAATGGGCCAAGTAAGTCACCGAATTTGGTCATTGCACGTGTCCCCTATTACCACAAAGACCGTCAGCCATTAAGAGACCCTAGATGGTGTTTTAGTTGATTTTGTGATGAACTTCTGAGGTAATAAAATGTCACTTTTGTCCTGCACTGGCCTCCAGTCTGCGCCACTCTTTCCCGTTTAACAACCAATTAATACTTCTCTTTTACACAAAGTTGGCTCCCCGAAGCCCAGGTTGTCCAGAAAGCCCTCAACTCTGCTGCCACCAACGTGTACCAGCATGGCAGAGAGTGGATAACAAACAAGGTGAGGGGCGGATCCATGATTTCTGAGGGGCGGAGCCATGGTTTCTGAGGGGTGGGGCCACGGATTTATCCTTCCTGCTTGCTGCAGCTCGGTTCCCTGTACGTGCTGGTATACCTGGTATACAAGCCTGAGATCTGAGTTCCTGTAGGTGCTGGTATACAAGCCTGAGATCTGAGTTCCTGTAGGTGCTGGTATACAAGCCTGAGATCTGAGTTCCTGTATGTGCTGGTATACAAGCCTGAGATCTGAGTTCCTGTATGTGCTGGTATACAAGCCTGAGATCTGAGTTCCTGTAGGTGCTGGTATACAAGCCTGAGATCTGAGCTGTGCTGATTTGTTGAACTCCATACATATAAGACATATGTAATGTTAATTACATTTTTCCCAGGGTGCATTGGAAAGCTGGCTGTGGTTACTGTGGTACATTTGGACAGGGTGCTCAGTGGGGCTGTAGGACCCCTTAGAGATGCCACCCTGATGCAAGCTCTCTTTCACTCCACAGCTGCACAAAATGCTTGGTGATAAAGTGAACAACACGGCTGTCATAGAGAAGCAGGTCCTGGAGCTTTGGGACCGGCTGTACCACTCCTGGTTTGTCAAGGTGGGGCCCTTTTTGAAATGGGACGGTCCTGAGGGCTGAGGACTGTGGCTGGGTGGGGCCCTGGCACTGGGGCATCCCGTGCTGATCGTCTCGTGTTTTTCAGAACGTGACCCAAACGGGGCGGCATCGTGGGCACAAGACGCACCTCCACCGGCAGAACAGCTGGTTGGGAGACATTCTGGACTGGCAGGACATCGCTTCCTTCGTGCAGGAGAACATCGAGACCCTGCTCTCAGTGAGTGGATCAGCCTCGGGCTCCTCAGCTGCACCTCAAAGCTGTCTGTGCCCCCCCACCATCTCACCCCTTCTGACCCCACCCACATAAACAAACAAACAAGAAACCGTTCCCAGAAGCGTTGTTTGTCGTAAGCACGTGTCCTTTTTTCGGACATCCTCACAAAATGTTTACCAACGTTGCTATGTTTTTACTCAGTTTTTCCCCACAAATATGTAAAATATTTGGCTGACTATAAGTGTAAAATATTTACTCATTCATCTGTGACACTTTCATCCAACGCAACTTGAAAGAAGGGTTACAATTGATGTGCGCTTCCTGGGATACGAACCCACGCCCTTTGTGTTGTTACTTCAATGCTGTACGTGTTCATCTACAGGAGCCACTATATACAGTATGTGTGACTGTAATTCACACTGAAAAATACTATGTAAGAGGACAAGTAAGCTGCCTCGGGGATTAAACCATAATTGCCCGCATGGAAGCCTTCAGTTCTGCACTCTGGTGTAGCTCCCTTCCGCTGCCCAGCTGGTCACTGGCACTGCGGTCTGACCGCCACTGGCATGTCAGTGACTTACAGCAGCAGCCAAATGAGAATGAGCGGGACCCGTCGCTCCCTCGGAACCCCATTGTCCCGGAGCAGTGTGACGCCCTGTTTGGACGTGGCGCTCGGCGTTCTCTGCCATTTCCCATTGGCCCTTAGCGCGCCGGGACCAGACGGTCAGGAGAATTCCGGGATGCGGTCCCACTGGTGGGCCGCGCAATTAACCGAAGTCATCCTGTCACAAACGTGGCCGGCCGGCCAGCCACCCGCCGAGGGGTGACATCACACCACAGTGCATGCTGGGTGACGAGGCGACCGCTCCCTTGTTGTCACAGATCGTGGAGTCGCTGTGGGTGGTGATGAGCCGCAACGTGGGCCTGCTGATCTCCACCACCACCACGCTGCTGACGGTGCTGTTCCACAGTGGCACGGCGCTGCTCAACTTCGCCCTGTCCCTGGTGAGCCTGTCACCCCCTGTCACCCCCTGTCACCCCCGCTAACTGATTTATGATGAGTTTTATTGCCATAAGGCAGGGAACATTCTAGGAGAGATCAGCTAATTGGAGGCAACACACCACACACACACACACACACACACACACACACAATGCATAAACCAAAATCCCCAACTGAACAGAGAACACACCATTTTCACTCACAAACAGAACTTGGACAAAAATTGAACCCACAGCCATGACTGTGTAAGCTCACCTTCAACATCCAAAACATGTCAGAGAACAATATAACCCGACACAGAATTCGACGTGTTCATTATCTGTTTGTCTGCTAGAACCATCTTCTTTGCTGCCCAGAAATATGACTCTTAATTGATGACTTCCATATAAATTAGTGCTATTATTGTCGCTTTCGGGACAGTCCCACCACCACAAGCGCTTACACCTTTAGCACGACGCCCTGAAAGTTTATGGTGAATCTTTTTCAAAGTCTGCAGACTCATTGCGTGGGTGAAGCTCCGGCCACAGACATAGATCTGGCCGACCTGCTCACAGAGAAGTTTCACGAAGCTGAGGGAAGAGTGTGTAGGGGGGCTAGAGATTGTAGAGGCTGGGGAGTGTTGGGTGTTGGAGGAGCAGAGATTTGGGGGGAGGGGTGACGGGGCTCGTCGGCACCCTTAAGCATAATCTGAGCTGCTTGTCTTTTAGCTAATTTCCCTGTGGCTGAATTAACTGCACCTTGTTGAAGTCTTGCTTCACAAAATTCACCTTGAATCAGCAGATCATACAAGCTATAATGAATATAAAAAATAAAAAAGCCATTATTAGCACGCAAACATGCAGACAATGGCAAACCCGCATCTGACCTCTAGGTGGCGTGTCTGTGGCGGCAGGCTGACGTCTGTGTGGGGGCCGGATAGCACCCAGGAAGGTCACTGACGCTGATTCTGAAGGAATGGTGTCCTGCTCTCCTGGCTTTTGTCACGTTTTCTCACAACGTGCCGCTCGATGTAAACTGACCTCCTTTTGGAAAGGAAGCATCTTTTGTTAAATGTAGCAGTTTTTGCAGCCAAGGGACTGAAGTGCAGCTAGAAACCCAGTATGGAAGGAGGGGGGGTCCTCTGGCGGTTTGCGGGAGGATGGACGATCCCGGGAGAGCCCCTCACGTCCCTCTCCTCCACCGCCTGCGTTCTCTCTCTCCCTCTGGAGTGTTGGCAGTGCCTTGCCTTGTGTGTGTATGATGGCCGCTTTCCTTGCCAGGTGATATTCTTCACCACCCTCTTCTACCTGCTGAGCTCCAGTGGTGAATATTACAAGCCTGTCAAGTGGGTGATCAGTCTCACCCCCCTGTCTCAGTCCGGACCCTCGTCCAACATCATCGGCCAGTCGGTGGAGGAGGCCATCAGGTCAGCTGGAGGGGAGCGCCCATACAAATGCACACGCACCCACACGCACACGTTTGTATTCATATCTTTGTGGGGACCATCCTTTCGTTTCTTTGGGGGAAAACCCTAATCCTAGCGATGACGACCTTAGCTTCTATCGAGCCCTACCCTTCCACGTGCTCTTCGGAATGCAGGAACCCCTTACATGCAGCCCTGTCAATATGTGTTGACTGGTAGCTAAGCGTCCAGGATCCTGATGGCTGCTTGATGAAGCACTGCAGGAGTGCAGCACAAGAGGGCAGTTCCACTGAATCTCGGTTAACTAGAGTATTCCATCTACTAGATGTTTTCTGTCCTCTGAGTGGTGACATTCCTCCAAATTGCTTAAGAATCAGTGGGGAAAACCTAAAATACTTGGCTAGTCATAGTTAATAAGGGGCAGGAACATCACTGATACAGAAACCTCTGGTCTGTTCTCCTTCCACCCTGTGGAGGGCGCCCTCACTGCTCTTGGGACCTGACTGAGCCTGTATACCTGTGCAGGACTGGTGTCCTTTCAGCGGGGGTGACTTACAGGCTGCGCGCTAAAGTAAAAGTTCAATCACGGTCCAAGTCAGCTTCCCAAATGCCATGTCCCAGAATGCACCCAGACACACTAGAGCCCTTGTGTTCCCAGACGTGTCTGAATGCTTAACTAATCGCTTTATAGAAGTCAGTGAACAGGCACAAAGTGAACCGGGAATAAGATACCAGTGTGTGATTCCAGTGGAGCCTCTGTTGACTGTGATGTTGTGGATGGTACATCCCGTCAGGAAAGTCCTACATAAAACATATTATTCCAATCCTTTGCTGTTACTGTAATGTTCAGGCAAAAACTTTGCCTTACTGGCTGACTACAAGTGTTGCAGTAAGGCAGTGTTTCCCAGCTTCCCATGAGCATCGTGTTCATGTACACACATGCCTCTCTTCCCAGGGGAGTCTTTGATGCCTCACTCAAGATGGCCGCCTTCTACGGCCTCTACACATGGCTGACACATACCATATTTGGCATCAACATCATCTTCATCCCTTCTGGTGAGTCTCGAGGCAGATGTGCACATATGAGGGTGATGGGATGTGAATCAGCACCCAGGGATCCGCTTGATCCCTCACACCCAAGTAGCACTGGCGTTTACTGGACACTGTGGTTAATGGCAATGCGCTTGCACAGTGGTGGACTCTGGGACCTGGTCGCCTACTGCATGCGACAATGCATGCAGGAGTATGTATAGCACACATTTTAAAAAAGCCATATGATGCACATTGAAGTGTAGTCCCTGCGAAGGCGCTACTCAAGCGGAGCTCGGGAGCTGGCATCGCGCCACGGTACTCAGGTGGAGCTCGGGCGCCGGCGTCACGGCCAGCTACTCAGGCGGAGCTCTGGAGCCGGCGTCGGGGCCCGCTACTCAGGCGGAGCTCGGGAGCCGGCGTCGGGGCCCGCTACTCAGGCGGAGCTCGGGAGCCGGCGTCGCGGCCCGCTACTCAGGCGGAGCTCGGGAGCCGGCGTGGCGGCCCGCTACTCAGGCGGAGCTCTGGAGCCGGCGTCGCGGCCCGCTACACAGGCGGAGCTCTGGAGCCGGCGTCGGGGCCCGCTACACAGGCGGAGCTCGGGAGCCGGCGTCGCGGCCCGCTACTCAGGCGGAGCTCTGGAGCCGGCGTCGCGGCCCGCTACTGAGGCGGAGCTCGGGAGCCGGCGTCACGGCCCACAAGCTCCACCTGAGTAGCGGGCCGCGATGCTAGCTCCCGAGCTCCGCCTGAGTAGTGCCTTGGCAGGGACCACACTTCCACGTGCATCATATGGCTGTTGCCGCTGATGAGAAGAGGAGAGCCAGGATGCACAGGGGGGGCGTTGTCTCCTCCATCTCTCTTTGTCGTTTTCTTCCTGCTTAGAAATACCTGGACTTGCATCTCCATCTGAGGGTTATACTAGGAGAGGAAGATGGGGAGAGGGTTTGAGGGGTAGCACCCACGTGGTCCTGGATCAGGCACTCTGATGCCTCCATCTGGCGGAAAACACTCTGGGAGACATTAACCCTGAAAGCACCCCACACAGCAAGTCCGCAGTCTGAGGTCGGTTCTGGCCTGGCGGCATGCCATGGTCGCCATGGTGATCCCTCTCCGCAGCACCTAATGTGCATGCTTGTTCCTGCACCGCAGAACAGTACAGTGCTGTGGTGTGTGTGGGTATGCCATCAGCTCGCTTTCCTGGGGGGCATCGGAGGACTGATCTAGGGCAAAGATCTCGCTGCCTCCCCATCCTGCCGGGGTGGGGGGGGGGGCAGGTGGCACGGGGACGGGGAGGATCAACTGCGGGAATCACATAGATAAATTCAAGCTTTACGTTTCCCATCTTTGATTAACTGGACCCCCCCCCCCCTGCCTAGGATGGGGTGTTGAAAATTTCCTTTATCCACACTGTTATGTCCCCAGGCTGTCTGTCATACAGAATGAAATTCAGCATTTTAGCACTTGTCTTGTGCACCTGGAAAGTCCTACAGAAGCCAAAGAACATTTTATTTAATTTTTCATAATTAAACTTATTAAACTGATGCTTGTAGAAAATGTTGCCATTTTCTCCTCAGATTTTTTCTATCCCTTTATTTTGGAACATAATACAGAACGTATGTCAGGGTTTTATTCAGTGTGGTCCCTGCCCACAACTCCCCCACCTTCCTAAAATAACAGCTTGCTTTACAACTACCCTGGAGCAAAGGCACTTCTGATCAGATGGTCTCCCAGTAGGGGGCGCACTTCCATCGACAGCAGACGTCATTCTGGGCCCGGAGTTCTTGGCGATACGCCCTTATGCTGAACCCTGTCCCATTCCGTCTCTGCCTCCTGCCCGCTGAGCCACCTCCCCACATCAATTGTCGGGTCTCTGGGAGTGGCTGTGCTTGAACCCTGGGCCTGTGGACCGGGCCTGGATCTGCCGTCGTGCCGTGTGCCTTCGCCTGAAGGCGCCGGTCTGCTGGAGCTCGGGGGAGGCAGACTGACCATCTGTCACGAGTCAGACATCATGTATGCTGGCCCAGAGATCTCTGCTGTGTGACTGGAACCATTGGCGCGTGGAGCAGTGGCATCTACAGGAATGCTGACAGCTCCTACATGGAGCTACAGGTCCGTGGTGTGGGGCTGGTCTCCTGCTTTTCACTGTAGGGTATGTTCCAGAAAGGCCTGCAGATTGAGGTTCCCCCTGCTCTGCGTAAATCCCCAGAAAAGTCACTCTGAAGCATCCTGGCTCCCATGGTCAGGGGGCAGCTCTCAGCTTTATACCCCCAACATGAGAAATCGATTTTTGTTGTCTCCCCCCCCCCTCCCATGCTCACGCCACACCTCCTTCTCTTCTGGCAGCCATGGCCGCCATCCTGGGTGCGGTGCCCTTCCTGGGCACGTACTGGGCAGCGCTGCCCGCCGTGCTGGACCTGTGGCTGGCGCAGGGGGAGGGCGTGATGGCCGTCCTGCTGCTGCTGTGCCACCTGCTGCCCACCTACTTCGTGGACACCGCCATCTACTCTGACATCTCTGGGTGAGGGCCAGTCTTCACGCCTGTGTGTCTGTGTGTGACTCTGATAAAATCACTGTCAGTTAGGCTCGGAGTTCTGTGACCGCGAAGGACCAGGCTGATCCTAATGCTAACCCTTAGCATCCAGGATGGAGTCAAAAGATTAGCAGCAGCTTTCGAAGACTGACAACGTCTGACTTTGTCTAGCAGAGGGGAGGGATAGGTTTGGCAGGATGACAGGAATATGATACAGGCAGAACCTGAAAAGGACCAGGACCAGCTGTCAGTAGTCTCCAGGCAAGGTCCACTTTCACCAGGACATGGACCCCAAACACAAAGAACCCTTGAGCTTCTGAGCCCAGACTTGGTGCCACAGGAAAGCCAGGGGTAACTCCCAAGCCACGGTTTCTGGGACCGATGTTCTTCCAGCCTTAGAAATGGCAGAAGCATGTGGGATGACCTTTATCACACTGTCACCTGATGATGTCCCCCACTTGTCCCCCAGTGGCGGGCACCCGTACCTGACCGGCCTGGCGGTGGCGGGGGGGGCGTACTACCTGGGGCTGGAAGGGGCCATCATCGGACCCATTCTGCTCTGCATCCTGGTGGTGGCATCCAACATCTACAGCGCCATGCTGATGAGCCCCAGCAGCTCCCTGCCCACACCTGTGCAGCCCAACTGGCCCTCCGATGTCCCCCGGTGAGCCCAGCCCCCACGCCTCTCCAACACTGTTATTTTCTTTTCTGACGTCTTACCACCAAAGTGTTCGTGTGTGTCAGTTCAGTTCAGTTCTATGAAGCATTTCATTTTATGGTGGAATGGGAATCTTTCTATTGGCCACTACAACAACCCCTCACGCCCAGTCCAGCCTGATTGGACAGACCCTCACCCTTCCAGTGCTGCCCCGACACCTGACTGCCAATCAGGCTATGTTCTGTTCCCAGTGTCATTTACCACCAGTGCAGCGATTGGTCATATTTGTAGTCATGTGACCTGTTGCCTGGTAAACACAAGATGGTGCTCTGGGCTAGTTATCACTGCAGTAGTAATGTGGGTGAAGGAAGAGATTTAAAACTGTCCAAGCAGAATTATATATTTCCTCTAGCAACAAAAGCATGTACCTGATTACAGCCCATGTCATAGGCTGCAGGCACGTCAGCCGATTCCCTGCTAAAACCACGACTCATCCCTATTCCATTGCCATTGGTGGATGAATGGTCACATGCTATATATACTGTATGTGCGATGCAGCATATTATTCCAAGAGTGAGACTATTTAATCTCCGTGATGCAATAATAATGGGAGCCCAGAGGCTGCAATCTTCAACTGATTATTTGACCATTTGGAAGGTTGAGGAAAATGCTATTTTTATGTGTTTCTTTAATGAGAACATTTCACATGAAATCGGGCTTTCTGTAGAGGTTAATGTGGGGGGCGCAGTGCCTGGAGCACGCAGTGCTCTGCTGTTCTGCACCTCTTTCATTAGGACTGAGAGAGACAAAAAAAGGCAGAGGATGATTCTGTGTCTTTGTACGGATACAGAGGATCTGCTTCCTGTTTCAGGCATGTCATGGCGTGCGGAATTCAGATGAAATGGTTACGTCGGTCTTGCCCTGGAAGGAGGTCGGTCAGAAAGCAATTTTCTGTTGGACCCTGGAAAATCTGAACCGTCTGGAAATATGAAACCCGCAGTCTGTGACCTTTTATTTGGACTTTAGTTTTGTCGGGTCTGGACGTTTCCATTTGAGACCCATGGTTTTATTTCACAAAATCAGGGCCTTAGCTTGTGGCTGTAAAATCCCTCTCAAGGTTACAACAGCAGTGGCTGTAGGTTTCTGTCACAAGCCAGGGTCATCAACCATTGCTCCCCCTGGTGGTTGCTGAAAGATTGACATAATCTCTCTCCCTCCTCTCGCCCCTCCTCCTCGCTGGCACCCCCAGGCCGTTTGTGGACAGCACTGGCCAGCAGAAGGGTACAGGCGAGTGACTGGGCGAGGCTGTCACCGAGGCGGAGGGACGACAGCATCTGGCTCTTCCCGGAAAGGAGACCGACGTCACGCTTCAGCCAGCTGGCCCTGGAGGGGACGGAATCAGGACGTCCAGCAGTACAGCGCAAACTCTGGCTTTATTTAGCTTTAACATGCATTTCCTGCAGGACCCATACATACATCACCTCAGCGACAGAGAGCGTCCCACGTCACTTTGTCCCCATCTGGGCCTGGAAGAGACTGAGATACCCAGCAGAAACCCCAGAGGGGGATAATAATCCATGGGGGGCAGTGTGGACCTGGCAGGAAACCACCAGAGCTTCCCAATGCCATGCTTCATGTTAGTGTTACAAGATAAATGGCCTCAGGCCATGAGGAGCTAGACTGTCCTCACTGCTGTTGTCTTGGGTAGATCGGAAGGCTTCCTTCACACTCTTCATCACCCTGGCTTGGCTGGTTGGTCTTGCGCAGTAGTGTTTGCTAATTGTGCCTCAGTGTTCCTGCAGAAACGCAGATCTCTGAAGTACCTGTAACACCTTAGCACAGGTGTTCCTTAATGCTTAACATGCTTAACACGCGTCTACCGCTACGCTCCTTCAAGGCCATGTAACAGAGCTGCTCATCGAATCCCTCAGCCGGGGTGCCGCTCGCTGCGTTTGGCCCACAGGCCCGGCCCGGCCCCCTCCACGATAGATGGAGAATGTGACGATTTGCACGCAGGAACACAGAATTCTGGGGCCTGCGTGTTTGAAGCCAGCTGCTGATTGGTGGAGTGGGTTTCCGTGACAAGCGGTTCGAGGGAAGCGGAGGGGTGTCCGAGTCTCCTGGCACCGTGACTCTGAGCACCGTGAAGCCCCCGCTGACTCTGCAAGCTCGGCTAGGGGATTCATCTGACCGCCATTCCCTGGAGAGCAGGAAAGTCGTTCCGTCGTCTTTCTCGGTTTTATTTCCTGGGTCCTCCTCGGATGCCATGTCTGTTTTCCCCTCCTCGCCTCCCGCTTTCAGTGCCGTCCACTAGTAGGTCCCAGGAAGGCTGGGGAGGGCAGCAATGTCACCACACAGACATGGGCTCTGTCCTCGAGCCGGCAGTTAAGCTCAGTAACCGGTGAATCTGAAGTTGAACACGAAGTCACACTGAGATGTAAAACTAGAAGAGCGCCATTCTGTATCAGAGGGGAGGAGCTAGGCTCGCCGGGGCGACAGAGGGGAGGAGCTAGGCTCGCCGGGGCCGACCGAGGGGAGGAGCTAGGCTCGCCGGGGCCGACTGACAGAGCTGCAGCTCTGGATTTCATTTCCTGCCTGTCAGTTATTTTTTTGTCAAATTTTCGATCTCTCTTTACACTGGTTTACCCTCCAGCCTCTGATGTTGGGCTGTTGTCTGCACCCACATTTAGATACACCAGCTTCCTTAGACCAAGCCCTGCTGAGAGAATCCATTCTTACATTCTGTGCAATTTGAGTTTGCCAGGTGAGGAATCGTAACGTCGAGGGCTGCTAGAGGACTTTTGAATGGTGCCGCACACTCCGAGGCAGAAGTATACCTGCCCACTCTGTTAATGAACAAACGGCAAATTATTTGGAGATGAACTACGGCCTTCTAGAGGTTCTAAAAAATTATGGTTCCTGAACCGCACACCGTGACTTGAACACATATCCCATAATGCACCGCACCTGTCACATTGCCGAGCTGTAAAACAAAGCACACCTGCTCATCCCAGACGCCCGCGTCCTGGGGCCTTTTCGGTAGGGCTCTGGTAGGTCCTGCGCCAAATTTCCATTCAAGCACATAAGTGGGCAGACGCAGCTGCTGTATTTCCTTGTGAATGTCCTTTTCAGGGTGTGAGCGTCTTCCTGTAGGGGGTGCTGTCTGCAGAATCCACTTACTGTTATCGCCTTAAGCGAGTTGAGTTTTCTACTGAGATGCACTGAGGAGATTAAATGGTCTGTGATAGAAAGCCTGATGTGTTTTTTTCTGTCCAGCATAAGAACACTCAAATTCCACACAAAGAGCAGAGCCAATATTCGACCCCTGAAGGTGTGACCACACAGTGCTACCCACTGACCCAACATATGGGGCAAAGAGTTTAACAAATTCCCAACTGGAATCCCTACCCCTGAACTAAAGGTATAACTTAAGTTCCTTAAAGAAATGTTGGACACTGGCACATTTCCCCTGGGAATTTAGAGACCTCAATTACATTCTCCAAAAAAACAGAATAATACTCAGGTTGAACCCACAGTGCGGATGTCATACTACACACATGGTAACTTCCATAAGCAAACACGCATGAGCGTCATACTGCAAGCTGGCCGTGGACACGCATGGGAGAAAAAGGACATGCTTGTTCTTTCAGGCGCATGGTGGCCGGGGGGGTGGGGGCACGCACATGAAACCACACCACTGTGGGTGCCAGATCACGTTGCTGAGTCATTCCGGTTTTCAGTCTTTCGCCAGGTGGTGACCGCTTCGGACAAGAAGCCCCAGGTAGCGTTTCACTCCGCAGTAAGAACCCTCAAGCTCAATTTTCCAAATTTTCCTCTCGGTCTGGAGAAAACGGGGCCAGTGTGAGTGTGTGACCACGTTCCGGTGGGGGCATCAAACTGACTAATAACGCTTCCTAATAAAATGAAACCACCCCTCCCACAAAGCATAACATTTTATTAACCTCCGTCCCACTTTCCTTTGGTGTCTAATTTAACGGTTTCCATGGAAATCCTCCCGTATCTCGTTTTGGCCGCAGAGGGACGCTGTGAGGCGTCTCGCTTCGCGCCTTAATTGAGTTTTTAACCCGCCGCCCCCGTCCTTGTTCTCGGCTCTCGCTTCTCGTCGGTGGCTTGCGGGCTCGCGCTAATAAACACTTTAATGAGCGACACAGAGTCAGAGCTGATTCATTACGCTGTCGATCACAGTCATTTCTACGCCATTTAATTGCATTGTCTTTCAAACTTTGAAAATGTTCATATGGATTCTGCGTGGGGTCCACATTCCTCACATTAGCAGTGCCGCACTGGTACGTAACAATGGCACCAGCTACATTGGAGTTTATTATACGTTGTTTATTTGTAGTGTGTAAATACTCCCACCCCCCACAGAGCAGCCCCCCCCCAAATAAAGTCTCTTTGTGGTATTAAGCTTCTCTGCCCGTCCCCAAGAGCCCTTTGACAAGTTGTGGCAGTCGCCTGATGCCTGTGTGTTGAATTTCAGTTGGAGCCACAATCCCAGGAAAGCCCCCCCCCCCCCCCGATTGGTGATGTCATCCTCAAGAGGGGCTGGGAGGCAAAGCAGTCAAATATGGGAAACACTCTTCCCTGAGCAGTGACTCCTGCCACGTCTGAAACGGCACTCATCATCCTTTTCCCGCGGGGAAGCTTCTCAGCCTGTTCACGCGTGTTTCACTTCACGGCCTCCTCGCTGATACATGCTTTGCGTCACACTCTGCGATCTGCGTAACACGTGTTTACACTCAAAGTTTGTCGTGATGTAAAGTCTGATGCACGGCATTGCCGGGGAAGCAGGCGCTGTGTGCGTCTCCCTGGAACATCATGTCCAGCTATGTCCTCGTGCTCGCAGACGGTCATCCCCCTTAGTGCCACGAGGGCTTCATTTATCTCAAAGCCGACGGGAGCACAGCGGCAACTTTCCAGCGTGGGACAACGGCAGACCGGAAGCATGACGTCGTTTTCCGCGATGTCCGTGACGCAGGAACTTCCACACCTTTGACACTTGATTCGTGCCCAAAGCTGGCCGTTTTACGAAAGCGTGTTCGTATAACGGCGGACAGCTTATGAAGGGTGTAGAGAAAGCAAGCGCAACAAATAATCTGGCCAGCAGGGGGCAGGCAGAGAAGCAAGACAGCACGGTGACATGGGGGGGGGGGCGGGGCAGATATATTTTAAAAGTCAGGGGCTTTCATTGCTTTTCCCCGCTTATGGTGCACGCGTTGGCGTGGTCCCTGAGGACGGTGGCGGTGATGAAAGCCAAGTGCGGGATTACACTGACGTCTCCGTCTCGCTCTGGCAGGGGAAGCGGAACATGAGCAGCCTGACTGAGGAGCAGAGCCAGCGAGCCCAGCTTCCAGCGACACGATACAAACACGCCAGTATGATCCAGCTACATCATGTATGACTGACGCATATGCTCTGACCAGGCCACGCCCTCCCACGTTCAGCAGCCGTGCTCAGGCGGATGCTCAGCTCATCTCGCCAAACACGTTGCGGGCTGGGCTGCTAAGAGAGCCCATGTGACATCTGACGACACGTGTGCACAACAGCACATGCAGCCATACGTGTATCTGACTGCCTCTGTCCTTGGGAGTAATCCCTCATCTCCATGGAAACATTCCCAGTCACAACCCACTTCCTGTTTGTGGGATTCATTCCCGTACGCGGTTTCACACTATGCTACGTTTTCACGTTCCTTCCTGTAGAAGGTACACGTTCCCGCATCTGACCGCAGACACAGACAGGACCCGGTGTGGGTAATGAGACTGCGGGACTGTAAACACATTCTCCACTTTTATTTACTCCTCACACACTCAAACAGTTCCCCCAGGACAGTGTAGTCTCTGGAGACCCCTCAGTTAGTGGAAATGACATAATACAGGCCTGTGTGAAGCAGTGACCTAACAACATATCGGCGACAAACAAGGTGAAATGCAATGGAAGAGGCCCCAGGGCGGAGCTGCTGGGTGTCGATATGGAATGAGTGGAACACCCCTGCTCCATAAGGGCCAGACCTTGTGGGTGGGGGGCTGGACCGTCACGTTCATCCGAATCTGCAGTCCACTCAAAGTCAAGGTTTGATATCTACAGGGTGAAAGCCAGAAGCAAACTGCCCTGGTCCAAACTGTGTCCACTATGGTGGACATCTTCAGATGGGGGCACCCCTGCTGGCCTGTGCTGTCGGCTCCGCAGGAGACGCTGGCACCTAACAGCTCCTTCAGTGGCCAGTGGAAAGATGAACAAAAAATGAAGAGAACCCGGCCAAGCAGAGAAGCGCTGCTGGCACCCGGGGAGGGACACCTTGGAGTGTCTGAGGAGCTGGGCCGACGGAACAGCCGATCAGCAGGACGGCCTGTCTCTCCCGAGGGAGCTGGGCCGACAGAACAGCCGATCAGCAGGACGGCCTGCCTCTCCCGAGGGAGCTGGGCCGACGGAACAACCGA
>JAODUD010000134.1:22688538-22699334 GCA_026784285.1 Stomatorhinus walkeri
TGGGGTGGGGGTGTAGGCGGAGCAGCGTGCGTGTACCGGGGGGGGCGTCGGCAAGGGAGAGCACAGAAGAGTGGAGCCTGAGCAGAGTGCAGCCTCACTGTGGTTCAACCCATGAAGACTGTTGGCTCCATCGAGGAGGGGAGGCGGGTGCGGGGGTGCAGACTGAGCTTGCGTGCCTCTGTGGCCGCCGGGGAGGTGCGGGTGCTGGGTTTGATCTGGGGATGCTTCTGAGAGCTGCGGGGCGGGGGTGGGGGGGTTCAATAACAAGGAGAAGAAAGGATCTGGACTCCTCTGCCTGGCAATCCGTTTGTCACTGCTGAGACCTGCTGAAGAAAGATGGGGGGGGGGGGTCACAATCACAGGCCTTCCCAATGTGAGTGCCGTTAAACCCCCTACCTGGGCCCATCTGCCAAGCGGAGTGGCTTTATATCATTACCCCCTGCCGCAAAACACATGAAGAGGCAGCAGGTTGGAGTCGGCACAGGTGGGGTTCACGACCCAGCAGGGAGTGACGGTGCGGGAAGGACGCCATGAGAACGGCATCCCGTTTATTGCCAGATTTTTTTTGAAAATCTGAGCAATTTTGTCAGTAGTTGCAGACCACTCTTCTAGTACATTCTGCGGAGACAGATATGATCCCTAACCTTTTTTATTGGCTGGTGGGTGCATGGACCTTAAGCCTAACCCTTCACCATTTCTCACTTGTGTGGCTTCACTCTTTTCTAAATTTTTCTAAATTTTCTTAATTTGAACTAACCGGGTCATGGGGCTGTGATTGAGGCAGAAGCCGACCCCGATGACATCAGGAAAATGCCCCCCCCCCCCCCTGTGTGCTGTCCTTCCAGGCTGGGACACGCGGAGGGGTGACACTGGGCAGGATTCTTATGAAAATGGCAGAAAATACACTCAACGGCATGGCGTCAGAGACTGGCGGGGGGCCAAGAACTGGGGGGCCGTCTTCATTACACAGGAGAGCGCTGACACCTGTGGGGGGTGGTCGTGTTCAAGGTGAATGTAGAACATGTGACTCCTACTCGCCGTGCCCGGCCCGTGGGGGCTGCTTACGTTCCAGCAGCACGCAAGGCAAAAAAAAAAATGTGCCACGGAAACTTGACATTGCCTCTGTCTGCGTTTCTGACTAGTTTTGGGCGATATTCCAAAGAAAATGGCTAATAAAGGGGGGGGGGGGACAGCTGCAAGGGGCAGAATGAGAAGAAACATCTTAAGGCAATTAGCCTGTATGTCGTTACACTGCAGATGAATCCATGTAGCGTTGAGGTGAGTGGACAGCTAGCCGCCAGTGGCTACAGAGAAAAATTCTAGGGGATAAACGCTCTTCTGTTAAAAAACGACAGTCACTACAAAACATCATTAATTATTATGTGCTCACAAGAGAATACGGCACTTACATAACCTCGAGGTATACTAAAGTTTGTTATCTCATTGGAAAACAAATGATTCTCATTAGGTGTGTCCAATATACGTGTGTACATACACGTGTGCACACGCATAAACAAATTCCACGACAGGCCAAACGAATATGCAAAATGACACTCATACACGGAGAGACACGCAGGCACGCTTCAGGAGTCTTGCGTATTGTCTTTGGTCACCGCGGCAACATCGCCGCAGCGGCGTGGCAGAACCGTGCTTGGCGGGTGAGGCTGGGGGATGCGGCCATTCCTCTAAAACAGTGCCCCTGGCACCGAGCCCGGACCACGTCAGCCCATCCAGTGCCTCCTCTGCTGTCTACTGCTGCTCCCGGACCTCAGAAGTGAGCCCCTCACTCATGGATTCCGTCAAAGTGACACATTCGCAGACAAGAGGCCACCAGCAGTTTATGTTACGTGTGCGTGTGTGCCCGTGCATGCATGTCTCTGTGTGCACGCATGTGCGTGCGGAGGGTGGCCTTTGAAAATGGAGTTGTTCGTGACAGTCTGTGATCCCCCCCCCCGGGGAAAAGTAGACACAAATGGCCTCCTGTTACACTTCCCCCTCCCCACCCCCAAAGTTTGCTGCTGGCAAGAGCCAAGATCCAGCGCCCTGCCCTTGTTTGTGTGAAACCTGTCGGTTTAATTAATTAGGAGGCATATTTCAGCCGTGGAGAGCGCACCGATCCGGCGGGCCCGACTAGGAGGGCTGCACAATCTCACGGCACCGTCGGCCACCTCCAGCGCCCTCGCGGCCTGGACGACGTGGAGGAGGAGCACGGCCCCCCGGCTTTCTCTACACCCCCTGGGGTCGGTGCGAGGCCTGGCACTCCTCCGGTAGGAACCCCGTTTGCCCGGGTCCTTTCGATGCCCCGTTCTCCTGCTCGCAGGTGCATCAGCCCTGTAAGCGAGTCTCGGATTACACTCTAGGCGCCGGGACGACCGTGTCTCTGGTGACACCCCCCTCCCCCGCATCTCGCCCGTTAAATGCCTGCGGGCTCGGTGTCATGTCTCCGCCACTTGCCCCCATTCACCTGCCCCCCGCAAGAGAACTCTCAAGATTAAGTTGCCCGCTTTGTACGTTTTACTCGATCCATCAATTATTCAGCCAGGCTGGTGAAAGTGAGCCACTGGGGTGAGAGAGGCCCCCTTTGGGATGGGGGGGTCAGGCAGGAGGCAAAGAGCCGCGTGCCGGTGATACACAGGCCAGGTCTGCTCTCTCCTCTTCCCTCCTGCATTCACTTCATCTATTCATTCCGTTTTCCGTGACGCGGAGGATAGTGGACTGAAAAAAAGGCACACGGGACCTTGCCTCAGTGGAAACAGTCTTGAGTTCTCGCCGAATTCAAGATCACCTTCCTCTCATAATTCTCAGACACACACAGAGCGTGCTGGGGTGGGGGGGGGTCTTGGGGAGAGAGGGGCATTTAAACCAAGGAACCTGCCAAACACAACAGTATAAAACAGTAATCGAGCAGTTTCCTACAAATCACATACACTGCCCAGCATACAGTGGCTGCTCTGAGTGCTCCTCAAATGACTTTGAACAAGGTAATACACAAAAAGTCACTCAACATGGTGCCCCATCTGCTCCAAAAGAAGTCATTTTCCCAGCTGCGTGAAGCGTGACATTAACGGACAGCAGCCGTAAACAGGCCGTAAAGTTCACTGCCGACAAACTGCGTGGAATGGCGGGAAAGGGGTCCGATGTCACTCTGCGACGAGCTCCACCGACAGAACCTAGAGGTAGGGGTGGGAAAATGGTTTGCGCACCTCCCTTTGGGCAAGACTATAAAAATAATATACAGTGCCACCTGCTTCCGCGTCTTCAAGAGGCTGATGGAAGAAAACTGCAATTTTTACCCATTAAGGTCACCGGGAGTTTTACCACCGACAGGCCGCCACACACACAGGGTAAGACCAGGATACACGTAGTTACTGCCTCACACTGGCGCTGCAGGGTGTCTGTAAACACCATATGAAAAAGTGTGCTTAAAATATACATCAACACGCGGAGCACCAGGCTCCAAGGGTAGCCACCAGATTTTTGTCTCAGAGCCTTCAGGATATCGGGCCGAGAGTTTAGGAGGCCCCTCAATAACCCCCCCCCCCCCGAGCTCAGTAAGTAAGTGAAGGGGTTGGGGGTCATGTGAGTGTAGGGCCAGTCAAAGCCCAATTTCTTTATTCTTTTTTCCCTTTGTTTTTCAGCTATTATCTTTTTATCAGATACTTGCGCTCTTCGTCCTGCACCTAAGTTTACGGTGTGTGTGTCTGATGTGAGGGAGATCAGAGGAGGGGGGGTCAGCATCTTTGGGTCGCTCCACAGAGGTCTTAGCTTCTCCAGCCCAGCCCCTGACCCGGTGCCCGCTGGTGCCCCCTGTGTGCTCCCACAGGGCCGGGCAAACGGCAACCATTCTGGCGCCACAATGCCAGCACGGAAAAGCTCATGGGCCAGAACAGTGTGGGTCGGGCTCTCTGTGGCCAACCATGGCGGACGCATGAGTCAAACCGCCATGAGTCACCATGGCTGGTGATGGAAGACTCACAAGTCAGCCTATCGGCCTCACCATAACCGATCCATCGACGTGAATAATTCCTGGAGTCTCTCTAATTTTGATCTACTGCCTTCCCCCGACTCCACAGCTACAGCTAAAGGGGAGAGATGCACAGTCCATGAGGAAGAGAGTGGCTGAGAGAACCTCCAGAGCAGGATAAACTGTCAAAACCTCTGTCGCTCATGTGGTTGGTGCGACAGCGTGATTTCTGTGTACGTCTCTGCTGGAATATCCGTGGTGCATGAGGAAAAAAAAAAGACTACCAGCAGGACTGAAGGCACATCCGCTAATGCAATTTGGGCATCTCTGTTGCAGGAAAATAAGGGCTTTTAGCTGTTACGGCCTCTCGGATTTCAAAATTCCAAGCTGACAGGGTCTTGCAAAAGTACATATGTGCGCATTTTATTTGTGTAGGGGACTGGTCTTCCGCCAACCTCGCTGTATTTTGTTTTACTTCCTTACACTGGAAATCTGCCCCTTCCAACCAAGAACTAAACGTTTAAACGGACACCTTAAATATGTAAAATAATATGGATGGTGTTTGTATAAATTGACAATCTGGGTCTACTGCTTAATGTCAGATCATCTTTATAAAATGTGGCCTTACTAAATTTGCATTTTCATTTGATGAATATACTTAGCACCCATTTACACACCAACTGGAAATAAATCCAAGAATCAATATAATTCTCTGATTGATTACACCATATAGCTTCATCACTTTTACTTCAGTCACAGTTAAAACTACGGTGAGTCACCTTTCTTAACACTGTAATAGTATTTGTTTCCAATTACATTTCAAACATTAATAGGGTATTGAGTATAATGATACTGTCATGCACATATATTAATATTAAAGCATTAGCATTCATAATAATAATAATTATTGTTATTAATATCGATGGTAATAATAATAATAATAATAATAATAATAATAATAATGATAATAATAGCCCACGGAATTATTATTCTGATCAAGGCCGTTGTTACTAGTGTATTTACTTTTCCACATGTCCTGTAACATGTTCATTCACCACACATTTATATAGGTGAAACGGTGACATGCCGTCACCACCGTACTCGATTTCAATGAATTTAAATGGAAAAACAGTCCGGCACTATGGGTAACATTTTCAGCAGAAAGCAAAAACTATTTACAGTATAAGCATGGAACGTCAAAACATGAATAGCATTAAGTATCAGCCAAAAAAAACCGTACACATCAAAAGTTCCACTTCACTAATTCACATTTTCAGTTGATTATAGTACTTTGTTCAGCGCGTTTATCTGACACGCCAGGAAGCTGACTTTAGACATGTGTTATTGCAATGCACCCCTTCCTTGGCTATTGAAAAGTATTTTTTTCTTGCATTTATTTTCTGTACTCGCTCACCTTGAGACACTTTGCGTTACAGGAAAAAAAATCCGACAGATCCTACCTGCCCCGATTCCCGGACCTCAGGCACTGCCTTCCAGTGATACGATCAGGCTCCAATCTTTCTTTTTATAGGGGGAAAATCCGTTACTTGTAGGGTTTAAACGAACTCCTCCTACACGACACCTCCAAGTGAGATTAAGGAAAGTTCCCTTTATTTATTGCTAGCATTTGGTAAGTGGGTTTTCTCTTCGATGTTTTTCTTGTTGGGTAATGATTTTATAATCTGGTGCTATGTGTAATCCAGCATAGCAAAGCAAGAACGCATATTTATTGAAAATAATATTTAAAAGTTAACAAACAGTGGTCAAAAAAAGAAAAATCCAATAACAAAGCATTTCATCACAATTATCTCTGTTTCTCGTAATCTACCAAGGCATTATTTAAATAGATATTCTCTCTGGTCATTTCAAAGTAATTTCCACATAAATCCACTCTAAAGTGCAGGAAAGCATCCAAGTCGAAGCAGTAAGTCACAGTCTCAGGAAGTTTGCATCCAGCCCCATGTAGTGCTGCCTCGGCGTGCGAAAGGTTGATCTGGACCCACCCCCTGAAAGTGAGAGAGGAAAATCCTGTGCCGGAGCTCAGGATTGCGGCTTCACGGTCCGCAGCCCTGCGTCCTCCAGCGCACGGCCATAGAAATGGTGAGTCTTTGCGCCATGGTGACACTATCATTCCATCGTTCTCCAGATTGTAGATCTATTCTTATCAGGGTGACTGATAAAGATTTGGGCTCCTTTAAAGCATACTATATTGCACCCCCCATCCCAGACCAATCCAATTCACTCCCAATGTTTTAGGGCCCCTTTCACACAGAGGCCCTCGGAATCGTCCTAACTCCCTTCCGCGCGCCCCTAATCTCTATTTTCTATAAATATAGTTCTATAAATTTCAAATGGTCGTTATAGATGGTATAGGCGAAGAAAAGTATGTATTATATAGGGCATTATATAGTAGGCTACATTTACAATCGTATTGTATTATATATTACATATTTGCACACATAGATAGTTTATTAGGTTCCTGGAAAGCAGATGAAGCGTTTCAGTCCTCACAGTTCCAGACGAACGGCGATACACTTCCAGAAACATCCAGAACTCCGGTGACATTTGTGTGAACTGGTCGGTGATGCTCCAAGCTTTCAGGCTGGCGTCATTTCGCGCAGGTATTTACAATAATTTAAATCTATAACGTCAGTATTCGGGAGAAGCCACATTTTTGTTCATTTTTCCCGTTTAGGCTACCTCTTGTTGAAACGACCGTCTCCAAAAAACGTCCTCACTATGCAAAAAGGTTTACGCATTTATTAAACTGAAATTGCGATTTTTTTCATTTTACCACCAATCGACGATTAGGAAAAAAATAGTTATTTATGTATGTGAATGCAACGTATTGCATTTGATTTAAAAATAAGCTATATTAGAAATCATATATATACATGTACATACATATACATTTATCTTGCTGTAGTATTATAAGAATGTTGTTCGTATTGTTATTTACAATTTTAAAAACACCCAGTTTGCCAAAGGGCTTCTTCTGTTGAAATATTAGGGAGGGCACGTTTCTTCATTGGACTGCGAGAAACTGCATTTGTTTTGCTAAAGGATAGCGGGAGAGGAACAGGGGAACCCAACACCAGAACAGCCTCGGGGGTCCTGTAGTCATTTCAGGCGGCCGATTATATGACCTTGACCAGGACAGGTCGAATGAGGTCGGGTGGCTGTGTTTTAGTGCCTCACATTGTGTTTGTCTTCTATTACAATTAAAACGGCGGCGGGGGGGGGCAGTCCTTATCCTACAGCCCAAAAAAACAAAATTATAAATACTGCAGTATAGATGCACGTGGCCTGTACCTACCTAGCCAAAACTCTGATAAAACGGTGCTTCTGATACGGCACAGACCGCTGGGCTTTCTAATGCCCCTCTGCTTGGGGATACTGTGCATAGTGGCGTGCGGTCTGCTAATAAAGACCAGGAAAGTTTATAATGAGTTTTGGCCCGCCAATCAGACTAAAAAAGATTCAGCATTGTTTACACCGGTGCTGGCCTCATATAAACCAATCTTGCATGACATGGAATCATGCTAAACGTGTTTCTTAGAGGCACAAAACCAAAAGAGACTCTTCTTATAAACCGCTGTTTACTAGCGGGCGATAGTTACGGCTCTCCGTTAATTTCCGATCCGGCTGTTCCGGGGTGTTTTTGTTTAGTGTGAAGTTTCTGGCCGTCGGCGGCGGGTTACCGGTTTTGCCAGCCAAACGAGGTTTAAGCTCCACGCAGAAACAATAAGCAAACAAATTATCAATGAACGAAAATTCCAGAATAAAAAAAAATACGGACGTGCCAAAATTTGCCGGCTGTAATTTCGCGAAATTCCTTGGGATGGTGGTTCACCGTTGCCTACAAGTGCAACGCTTTTAAAAATGAATTTAAAATGCATGGTTCCAATTACGAGCGCATGCTGTAAATACAGACCCTTTAAGGGGTCGTTTCAGTCTGTGGGATTTAAGTGTGGATAGTAGGTGTCTGTAGCAATTGGTGTGTAATTCTTGTAAGGCGAAACATTTTCATAGAGATTTCACACAGGCTACCTGCAAACCCAAAAGTGCTCGGGAAAAAAGTAATTTTAGTATGGAAAATATTAGGAAAGGGGAACACCTTTGGTCTTGGGTGTGAGATAACATATTTGCGGAGGGAACTTGATTGTACGCCCCTCCAAAGCTCCGATGCTAAACAATTGGAGTGGGTAAATGAGTTTAACACGAATTTGAAGGTTTCGATTTCCTCCAAGTCAAACAGGGGGCCATAAACATCAGTTGTTCTGGACTTTTCCGACCTGGGGTCCTATCAAGTCATGAACCGATATCAACCGGGGATCCCCATCCTTCCCCCGCTCTTCCGCAGGGACTCTCCTCCGGTCTAAACCGCACCGCGCGAGGTGTATTTGCGTTACTGACTTTCATTATTTGCTCTGGCACGTTCTATTCTTAACGCAAATAAGATTTCCGATTATGAGAAAGTGGTGCGGATAACCGCCCCAGTCCGATAAAGCAGGAAGGCAGGAAATATTTTTTTGTGTGTATTTATTACCACCTGCTGCTGACCTTTAATAGTTTATAGGCATTTAAATTGATAATTTACTAAAAAGTAGGGTTGTTTGTCGGGCCAAAGCGTTGTTTTACTTTGCATTAGCATAATGTAAAACGGTTAACTTTTTATTTTGTTTGACATTCATTTTTCATTTACTATGTTTTGGTTAGGGTAACTAGGTCGGTTTTCTGAGACGTTGTAGCCTGCAAATCCGTTTTTAATCGCCGGTTTTCTCAGAAAGTCTATCTTCTCTTCCGCCGAAGGAATGCGGGGGTGCCTTTCCAAAATATACCCCTGTCGCGCTTCAGTAACGATGCTGTGCAATGGGACTTGTCCCACCGGAGGCGCAGCCAAGAGACAGAACCAGCACCGCCATTACACGGGCCGAGCCACACGCCCGTTTCCGGCAGACCGCCACATGCACGACCATTGCGCTTAATTTCCACCTAAGACGCATTTGTTGCACAACTATGGGCTAAACTTTTGTGTTTTGTGGTTTCTGAAGTCAGTATTAATACCAAAAATTCTTATTGATGATTACACTAATGATTACAACACAGACGGTTTCTCGTTTCAGCTTTTATTTACGTCCTCACAGTCAGGGCCGCCGACAGTTGTCCCCAGGCCCTGGGTCGAAGGGGGGAGGGGAGAATTTACTAACCTTTAAATAATCTGCTGGGATAATTCGTCAAACATACATATTTGTGAAAGCTTTATGTGGTATTTCTGAATTACATAAAAACGTTTATTTTTTATCTTCCTAAAGTTCCCTTGACATAGTGGTCGAAAAGCATTTTACTTTCCCTAAAGCGCAAAAATGGTTCGGTCTGCTCTTCCACTGCCGGGCAAAATCGCCGTCTTTGCAAAAGCAGCGCATTCCGACCCTGGAAATGCGATTGTGCTGTATTTAGTTTTCCAGCAGATTTTTGATAAACCTGATTTAACATGTCACAGTTTTCCAGTATACCCAGAATGATGCAGTAAGTGGATTGCGGCGGTCTGACGGGAAAATAGGTAGCCCACTTAATGCATGCGCTTGTGTATTATTTATATGTATGTTTTAATTATGGTTCTTGGTATGATTTGTTAAAATTATGTTTTAGTTTGGAGTCAGTCCAGTTTGGATTTTTTTTCATGTTCTGGTCTTATTTAAGGGAATTTCTGAGGGATTTTCAAGTAAAAAATGGAGCATTGAAGTAAAGAAATAGTGACCTGAATTATATCGTGATAATTATCGTTCATTTGACATGAAAAAAAAAATCATGATAAAATATTTTACCATATCGCCCAGCTCAAGGCTGATATCTAAACTGATTTACACAGAGTTGTTTCACGTAGCCTGCTGTGTATCTGTTATTAGGCATTGCAGCATTAAATATATAAAAATAAAATTCTGGTCCATTTATGAGGAAGCAATCTTTGTAACATCCCAAATTTCCCATATACCACTCCTGTGTACATGACCAGCCAGAAAATACCTGTATGCATATAAACTCTTATAAGCTTTAGAATGCTTGTTCTTTTACAGATCCATAATTAGGTTTCGCCGTTTTATCGCATTTCTCTATCAAGGCTACGTCTCAAAGATAGAGTCATCTACAAGTTCAACTTTAAATCATTTCTCCCACCTAATTCTTTCTGGCCAGTGAGGGCTGTTAGTGGTTAAATATAAGACTTTGCTTAGTTGATTAATTGATAACCTTCCTTTTAGTATTTGCAGAAGTGCAGTGGTAATGATTATTTTCTTGTTCAAAGGGCCAAATCTTGTTTGAACGGTTCCATCAAACCAAATTCTGAAAAAACAGTCTTTTAATCAAAAGCAAGTTTGCAAACAGTAGCACAGAATTACTATATGAGACTGTTACAATTGTTGTTGATGTGTAATGAAAGAGTGAAACCATATACCCTCCTGAGACCCCATACTTTCATTTATGTCCATTGTAGTGGACATTTTATTTTTTATCTTAATGCTATTCATTTTTATTTTTTTAGGGATGTCAGGAAATATATTTATTCCTGTTGTACACAAAAAATAACATGCTGTGAAATAAAAAATAAATTTGAAAAAAAAAATCTAAATTGTAAGATGTCTTATTTTCTCCAAAGACAAATAACCTAAAACTGAAGGACACTTTTTTCATTGGGTCTCAGGAGGATATGATTAAGAAACTGTTTTTCTTCAGTCATTTAATCTGCTGAATAATGGCCTGAAATCAACCAGTTTGGAAGAAGAATCTTCAGAAATAAGAAATATTTGGAAATTTAAGCAGCCCCAGCTTGATA
>JAODUD010000134.1:22743638-22755489 GCA_026784285.1 Stomatorhinus walkeri
TGGCGCCCCCCCCCCCCCCCCCCACCACCATGGGAAACCGTAATCCACACACAATGGAACTGGCGCTGGCGCTGCACTTCACACCTCGCCACATTCCAGCAGCGCCAGGTTTAATTCCTCCAGGAGATGAGGGGCCGACCGGCCTCTATTCCCACTCCCCTGGAGGAAAATCCCATCCCTAGCCCCCTTCCTGCTGTCTCCATTGTAATTGGCTGGGACCTGAATGGTTGTCCTGGGCTTTGTCCCGACACCCCCCCATGGTTAATGATATTGGACTGGTCTGCCCGTTTAATACCTTTTTTTTAATTTGCTCTCCCATCTGAAGGGCAGCCTCACCTTCTCCTGAGAATGGCGACACAAATATGAATCTTAATAATGTAACGTGGCCGTTTCTCCCAACATCACACCAGACCTTCTAAAGAAAAGCAAACCCCTGTTTGCCCCTTGGAAGAACCGATCTGTGTGAACGGACCGGAACCGCATCGTGCTGCCCGGCCCTGCGGCGCCGTCCCCTATCCCCCTCAGACTGTACGCAAACCCTGCTGGAAGATGGTTCCAATTTCAGAGAGTGTAGGAACTTGTGGGACAGGCAGTGATTGTTTTCACATACTTGTGGACACAACTCAGAAAAACTGAAACATGCCAACAGATTGTTTATGATGCCCCCCCCCCCCCTTTGGAGAATCATGAAGCAGCTTCTATTCACTGTACAGGCCTGGCGTTGCATTTTTTTTAAACTAACCACCAGGAGTTATGAAATTCTTCAGCAGTGAGGAGCAAACATAATTCACAATGAAGGCGCTTCTGTTTGTTTCACAAAGCATACACTGGATTCACTGCATCCTGCCTCATTACATCTTGATGTTTTACAATGTTTATCCTGTGTTCATGCACTCTGTATGGCCTGTATGATTACAGTGTGGAAAACATCTCTGTTCCCTATGAGAAATGCCAGAGTATTTGTTGATGGCAAGGGGACATATGTGGAAAAGATTTGTGTTAGTAGGGAAAACTGACAATATGTTTTCTAATCAGGGTGCTTTGTAATTCTAGTACCTTCTGATGTACAAGCTCGATCCAAAGACACTCTTAGAGAGCCCACAGGATTTAGTTTGAAATTCTAATACTCTAATGTAATTATAATTGAATTTTAAGAGTATGACCGGGGTATGTTCATTTCACAATATTTTTCACCAAGATATCAAACCGAAAAGGAAGTGAACAGTCGTTAGTAATCAAAGATGTATTCTCTATGATTATCTGCTGTAAGCTGCTCATTGTAACGGTTCAGTTGATGGTCTTTGAATTCAAGACTGATTTATGTCATCAGATATTCCCAGTAGCTGTACACGATTTAATTACCATGCTAATGCTAACTTGCTAATGCTAATTTAACATTAACAAATGTTAACATGCAATTAACGTGCAAATGTCACTGAGAAGTTCAGACTTAGTGAGGCAATAAACCTAGATACCCCCAGTGGCACTGGCTGCTCACGCATGGTGCTTTAACCTGGATGCTGCTGGAGCCAGGAGAGGCCTGCCATGGGTCTCTTTGCATTCTGGGAATTTCAGAGGACAGGAGCTTATTGAATGTGTCCCTCAGAAGACAGCTGACTCCTATGTGGCCTGCATTTCCAACAACACCCAAATGCTGCGACCTTATGTTAACACACACCATGCCTGAGCGTGAAAAAAAGGAAAGTTTTGTGACAGTTTTTGAGGACGAGAAGAAAAAAAAGCAGAATAATTATTTAAGTAAACGTTGGCCATGTTGTTCAAACACACAGTAGGCCTTCGGCCTCTCGTAAAAAGAGGAATTCTGTCCTGGATTCCTAACCCCCCCACCAACACACACCACAACGCACAAAGGTTTCCGTGCTCACAGCAGTATATGCACATCTGGATAGCTCAGAAAAAAAGACAAGGGGAGATGGGAACGTGTGACAGAGGGGCTCCTGGCTGTCCAGGGTCTCACACTTTTGGTGCCGCTGGAGTGGAACCAACAAGGTAGATAATAAATAGTGTTATTTAATCATCTGGGGAGGCAAGGTACCTTAGCCTAGGAGGACAAAAAAAACAGTTAAAAAAAAAACAACGAATGAGAGGTTGTTCGCTTCTATCATTTTGTAGCCATTTCAGCAAGGGTCATTAAATGAATATGTTTGCTTTTTTGTGGTGGTGGGAAGGTGCACAGCCAAATCATGGGTGGGGGGGGGGGGGGCTGAGGGTAGTGACAGGGATAGGTAAACATGTCTTTAAAGAACACTAAGGAGCAGGCCGTTAAAACAAGGGCTGTGTTATCGCATAGAACTGGGGTCGCTGCAGGTTAGATAGAGAATCCTGAGTCGGGAGACCGACTGTGCGCTTTTGTCCTTTAAAGGCAGAAGCTAAGGTGTGGAGAAGCTGGCACAGCTGCTCCTGAAGGCACTGAGTGGGAAACAGGCTATGCAGCAGCATCAGGAGTCATGAATCTTCTTCCTCCTCATCACCTAACATCCTTCATCCCCATCATTCACTCTCCCCATCCTGGGAAAATAACCTTAATTTCTCCCATAGACTTGGAAAAAACTGCCCATATTTTGCATCTTGGTCTTTCATGATGATGACCCGGGTTACAGAGGGTTCGAGTGCTGAGACTCAGAAGGGTGTTTCGGTCACCATTACTTCCAAACATGGATTCACTGCATCGGAGTGCTTCATCATCGTGAGGTTGTCGCACTGGAGACCATCAGTTCGTCAGCGGAGCAGGAGAGAATAGGAAAATGTCTGTTTAGCTGACTTCTGGATGTGCATAAGGAAGGCTTCATGGGCAGCCATTTTCCCTAATGGTCCAATGTTCCTTTGCGGACCGGTACTCACAGCTGGCACTCGACTGCCAACATACGAATGCTATAACTGAACATTAATGAACATCTCAACGTACACTTTTTACAATTTACATTCAATAGATGGGAGTCGAATGCTATTGGGGAGGACAGGAAAAAAAATCCTGAAAATATTTCATTTTACAATACCTACCTTCATAACAACTGTCATTAGTCCATAAATCAAGGTGAATTAAGATATGGTCCATCTGAGCAAATGTGTTTATGAGTTCGCTGATATGAGTTTGAAGCATAGAGAGAAAAATCTAATGACAATTGAGAAAGACTAAAATTACTTATTTTGGGGAATAACAAATGCAAAAATTGGGGCTAATTACAAAGACTCTCGTGATGAGACCGCACTTCCGCATTCCTCGACATTCCGGTGCCGCTTTTCACCTCCCAGTCTGCACGTTTTCTAGTTTTCCCTCCATTCCGGCAGTCCTGTTCCAAGAGACCCAGCCTGGATCTTCCGGTCAGGTCTTGCAGAGGACAATACAAAGAGACGGCCGCTTGCTCTTCCGGAGCAGAGACAATCACATCGGGTACCAGTTAGGGATGGGATCCCCTGAGCATCATTTATCCCAGTGTTGCTGACAGCGCTGATGTGCCAGACACTGCTTAATGCAACGTACTCTTCATGTAAACCACAAGGGACACTATCAGCTACACAAACAGCAGTGTGGCAGATCACCATACCTCCAGTGTACTCTGAAACCGAGATGGACCCTTTCCCATCCAACACCCTCTGTTGAGCAATTCCATTCCCCTGGGGTTAAAAAAAATGCTGAACAGACCTCTTCAGAGAGCGACTCTGCATTTAAAGGAAGATGAAACACAAATGGGGGGGTGTCATCGCTTTTAAAAATCCAACCCCTCACACCAGGACATGTAGAAACGGCGGAGCCATCAATGTCAGTCTGTGGTTTTGGTCTTTCTCTCCGTTTGTCCTAATGGGCTTGAATTTCATGACAGCTTATTCTCTCGTCCTTCGCGAGCTAACCAAATGAAAACGTCAAGCCACAAGTTAGAAACCACAACAGAAATTGGAGGGAAGGGGGCCAAACTCGGGACACCTCATGGGGCTTTAATGTGAAACCAAATAAAACTGCTGACATCTGAACTACTACCATGCGAAACCGGGTCTGAGCAAAGTCAGGTCTGCAGGAATCCTCCCTACTTGATATTATATGGCCGTCCCACACAAGATGAAGTGTCAAATAAATAAAAAATTAAAGTGAAAGATAAACAAAAAATCTGTAAATTAGATGAAATTAAGTTTCCCTGTGATGGGATAGTGCCTAATCCTGGGTTACTCCCTTCCGGAACCAGCTCTGGACACCATCAGGGCTAAATTGGACAACAGCATATAGAAAATGGATGGCTGGATGGAAGAAAATAAGTTTGATTGAGCTCCTGAAACACCTTTATATCATCTTGTGCTGAACAAGTGCATCATGCCACAAATGAACGAAATATGGTCTGCAAAGGTCTTGGATCCCCTGGATGACTGCTTGCTCGGTCCTGTCCCGTTTTGCAGTAGGCACTACTATCACAGAACTACCTCATCTTAGGAGACTTTCTGTGTCTTCTCTCTCCATCTGTACATATCCCTGCATACAAGACCAAGGAGATATAGTACAGAGAGGAAGAAAAAGAAAATCCACTAAGCAAGACTGCTGGCCCGCTGGTAGGAATTCAGATCAATGCAGTCCAAATTTTTCTCATTTTACTCTCTCGGTGCATCCCGCTGCGGTTTGCAATGTTTTCCGTCTTCCCTTCGTCGTCGCAGCCTAACGAACCTTGACAAATGCCGCTGTAGGTTTCGATGTCATTTCTATCCATCAAGAACCAACAGGAATTTCACCTCCCCTGCCCTCCGAGCTCGAAGCTTTTACTCGGGCAGCAGCAGGGGAGCAGGAAAGCAACGGGGGACATGTAGCCTGCTGGCTAAAGGCCGCGGCCTTGCGAAAGTCTGCTGATTCAACTCGGAGATGTGAAGGAGGCGCCGGGCTACCCTTCGGAGGGGTACTTTCCTAGAATTCATTAACCGAAAAAGTATGTAGGCGTATGAAGCGGACTGCAGAGAAGTTTCAGATATATCATATTGGGATGAAGCAGTGGTTCGACAATCTGGACCTCGGGGACCCATAGTCAGTCCACGTTTTCCTCCACCAGGCAAAAATGCGGATTGTCTTGTAGGGAGCTCGGAGGGAGGAAAAACACCGGCTGTTGGTCCCCCGGCACAAGATTGGGAAACACTGGGATAAACGTATCTGCCGGACAACAGACTACCAGCCAATCCTATAAAGCCAGGCCTGAGGTCCTCCAGGCTGCCCCAGCAAGATTTCTGTGCTCTGTCTTAGGTGCCTATGCTGTACCTTCATCAACCATATGCGTATCTAAAGTACTCAGATTAGCCAGTCACCTCATTGAGCCCTCATGGGCAGTCAGATTAGAAGCCCTGGTTCTCCCTCAGTGAGGCCCCTCTGGATAGTCTGGGTCTTACAGAGTCCCCTGCATGCAGTTGGGTTTAAAACCTCTGATCCTACTGACCGCCCTGCAAGACAGATGCTTTCAAAGCCTGGATCTTACAGCAGCTTGAGGGCACATTCCTTCCCTACCCTGGCCCCCCTGTGGTGGAACGAGCCACTAACAGCTGTCAAGGTTGCCGAGTCATCATCTGTTTTCCACCATCATGCATTAAGCTCTGAAGACTATATCAGAGCACCTAGAATCACTTAAAGCACCACATATATCGGACAAGTGCTGTGTGTTTGTGCCAAAGGTTTCCTTGTTACCACTAAGCATTAGCGTCCAGTTGCTGATTCATGCTGCAATACTTCGTATGTTGCTACTCTGATGAGGACTGTTACAGTTAACCAGAACAAACAGGACACCTGCTGTCTTTGGATAATCTCCAGACTGCAGGTGCTCTTGTTCAAGAAATCAGAGAAGCAGCCTCAAGGTTATGGCGGTGCACTTGGGGAAGCACCAACAGCAGCTCTACTAAGCTCACAGACCTGCCCATACCTACTTCAAGTCCTGTTTTTCTGTACTCCTGCACAATGGCATAGGAGACAAATTGAGACTGTGGTGAGCACAACTTAATAATTTAAATACAATGCACAGTATAGTGGGGGGGTTAATTAAGCCAAGTTAAATATTGGGGCATCCCCGATACCCTGCTGCTTCAACTCCAAGTTATCCAATTGACAATCTAAATTGTCTGCAAGGATCCTCACTGTCTGCTGGCCTCACTATAAGAGGCCTGCAATCACGGCACTTTTAGAGTAGCGTGAGCACATTCATCTGACACTTTTACCCGAAATGACAGTACAGGGAAAGGTTACAATTTATGTGTGTCATGGGATTTAATCATGAGGCAGAGGGTCTTTCTGCTGTAAGGGTACCTGTGTAGACCCCCCCCCCCGAGGGACATCCTGAATCTCAGCTAATCTACTCGACCTTTCCAGAGTGCTCAGATCAAGCTGTAATGTGAACCTGGCCTCTAAACAGTGACCCTCTCACAATAGTAGTAACAGTGTCTGGCATGGCTTATCCATGAGTGAAATGCATTGGAATTTACGCTATGTGTTAAATACGTAAATGACACACGTTGCAGACTGACCGGCCCATCCCGGTATTCTTCCTTCAAGACACGCAGCCGTGCTTTCTGCCTGACTCCTCCATGTGACTCACACGGAAGACAGATGGCATTTTGAAGGTTACAGCATATTGGACGATGAATCTCTTTTTATATCGGACATCTGGACGGCCCTGGCGTGGATGGGCTGTGTTCCTTCGCACTCTGTATTTATTTTTCGGTCTCTGACACATACATAAGTGTCATCACAATCCTGCCCCCTTCCTGGCAGCACAGAAAACACAGGGATTAATACAAGGAACGCTGCTACCCAACCAATAGCACGTCGGCTCCGTGTCAGCCCTCACTCTCACTTAATCAATTAAAGGAAAAGGTTTATCTTTCCGTTAAGCCTTGTGTAGGAGTATCCTGGAGATGTTCCATCCTTTTGAGGTGGGGGGGGGCTCTCTCTGCCCTTTTTCTTCAACTAAGTGCTGGACAGTGGCCCAGTGCTCAATGTGTGGTAAGGAGCCAAAGAAAGAGGAAGAAGGTGTCAGCAAATTGCGATGGGAACTGTGGCGAGTATTTCTGGAGAGCTGGACACAGCTCTGAGGCTCGTGGGCAATGGTGCCCCTTTGATGCCCTTCTACACGTGGCAAAGGTAGGAAGGCTGCGCTTGGGAGATGCCATTCCGAGCACTTACATTTAGTGATACTTCTTGAGATCCACCACTCTACCAGAAGCTGGCCCTCTTTCCAGGCTTTTCAGTCATGTTGGCTAAGGACTAAGGTCAGATGACGGCACAACAGCTTCATCCATCTGAGGAGAGGGAAGTTGGCTTTAGCACGTCCACTCCGCCTTGGCGCTGCCACCCACCACAAGTACCTGTGTGCAGGCCGGGCCCGAGTGGAGGAATCAGTGGGATCATGTTGCAAGAGCCAATTAAGGACACTGAACAACACAGCCATGGTTTTGTGTTACTGAATTTAGCCCCCTGGGAGAGATTGATGAGGATCCCAGGGCTGTAACATGCTCATAAAATGCACCGGCCCACATTGCCAAAGTTGAGCTCCAGAAACATAATAATTCATTAAGGCATAGGTTATCACTTTATTTTGATGGATAATATTTATTTTGAAAATCTGCCTAAATATATGTACGTCCTGTTAGGATTGTGTAAGTACCTACAGTCAAACATGGACAATGGAAAGGAGAGTAAGGTTAAGAGCTCAAGAGAGAAACTGCTAAGGTAGCAATTAAACATGGCATCTACAATGAATGTTTCAAAAACTTCTCTCAAGAACAAGTATCCAGCTGGGCTGGGGCAATGTCAAATATTAACCCCGTTCATTCTCATATGCCTAATCACTGATAACATAAAACTGACTTGTGTTTTTCTTCTCTTAGCCCAGTCCTTGACAACTGACCCCACTCCTCACCGCAATGCTTCCCAAGAGCCCACACAAGATTTCCTCTCCTGCGTGTTTCCCAATGTCTTTTGTTTTCTTTCTTTGCCATGGTTTGGTTAAACAGGTCTCCACTCCTGCCTTCATCAATATCCATCATCTCCCCTCCTCACTTCAGCGACATCCTGAGCAGTCCTACCCAAGGCAGGTCTTTACGATAGGCAACAGGTTAAATTGCAACTCGCTTGAGACGAAAGCTGTAACATGAATGGAATAGCCAAAGTACAGCACACTGTTTTTACTGGTCGTGGCCATGACAAGCAGAACTCTCTGACCTGAGGTAGAACCTGTACATTAGTGGTTTCCATGGTCCGTGGCCAATATTCCAGCGGGTCGCAGAATGCTGGAGTTTTATGTAGAGGTTGGTTAATTTACAAAAATAAACTATATTTCTACTAATTTTTTACAACATGTGTTCATTCTGTTTGAAAAAATTAAAACAGTTAAACATATGAAATTGCTGACCAATCCACATGCACTGGGTACATAATCAGAAAATGGGTTTGAAACTCCCTAGAATTTTTTTTTGTTACTGTTCAGGCACACAGCCAGGTAGTACAATTATGAGTTTGAACCCCACTGAAAATGTGCTACAGTCCCCAATCGATAAAATCAACCCCCCCCCCCACTCCCCCCCTGGATCGACTAAGGGAGATCTAACAGTAGGGTTGTCGGAACCACTACTAAATTTATTTCTGACTACAAACATGGCTGTTTTACCATGAAATTTTTTACAATGTAAAGCAGTTCTAAGGCATCAAAAGGTTAGGACCCCTACTCTACATCAGTACGTAAGGCAGCAGGAAGTGAGGAAATCACTTTGTTCCTTTCCTTTCTGGGGGGGGGGGGGGCGCGATGGGCTCAACCAGCGCATGTAGAATTATGTAGAATGCAGAGAATCCACCGTCTGGTTTGATACTGCACTGTTCCCTTTCATGCTATTCTTGCAGTGTCCTGGGGGCCTGTTTTGTTCCCACCGTGGCCCACACACTGCATCCCCTGGCCCCTCCGGACAGCCCCGGCGCAGCCCCCCCCCCGCCAAAGCACGCGGCTGTTTATTGCAAGTAGCGCAAAGCTAACAAATTAGGGATGATAACCATCATCGCAAAGGCATTTTTACAAAAGGTCACATGTGTTGTGCATCCCGTCCTGGGTCCACACAGATGCGGTGAAAGGCTGGCTCACCCTCAGCTCATCCGGCCCCGCCCCTGACCCTTTGGCTGTTTGTTCATGAGAAGCGTTACGGGCCTCGTCTTAAGCCTCTTGTTTGGAGACGAAATCCGCAACTGAAGAGGTCTGCACTCGTCTGCTAGCTTAGTTGTTTTGAGTGCGGCCATTTTGGACTGGGCGACAGGTTAAAACTTAATCCCCAGTGAACTTGCTGCTGTCTTCACAAAATCTTCAGTGATGCGGGGGGCAGGAACTGCATCTGTGTGGGGCTGGGAGGGTCTGCTTCAGGAAAAGTAAAAGATATTCTACATTTGATGAGAAGAAAATGGTAAATTTAGGACAAGTTGATTCTCAACAATTGGTAATATCTTTACTACTCATAATTCAGGGTCATGCTATAATTTTAGCAGGTATATATTGGCACTATGTCCTGCCCAAAAACCTTTGGCATGATGCCAGATGATGGGGCTGGCAAGCAGTTCCTCTAATGTGTTGGGAGATGGATTTGGGATCCAGGACAGTTCAACACTGTACTCTGGGGCTTAGGAGGTGTATTTCTGTCCGCTGGCTTTGGGTGCAACCGCTCACAGATGCGGGGGGGGGGGGGCTGCTGCTTCCCTTCAGATTAGCTTCACTTTCTGAGAAATACAACCTGAGTATATTTTCTTTATTGTCATATTCTCTGGTTTCTGTAATAATAACTTAACAAAAAACAACCTCCAGTTATCAAGGAAAAACCACAACGCATAAGTTCAGCGAGGTCTCACAAAAGAATGTGATATTATTCCTTCAAAAATTTTAAATTAAAAAAAGTTTAATTACAAAAGTTTATCAGGGTATAAAAATGCTCCGGATGAAGATAAACGGCTTGAGAAACCCACCCAAAATATTAGGTTTATTCTTCCTTTATTTCCTTACATACACATTCAAACTTCTATTAATATTCTTCCTTAAACATACTACTGTATTCAGAATCATCCACCCACCCAACCTCAAGGTCACAGTGGGGTTTGCACTATTTACACTACATACAATTTGATATCCAAGATGGATGGATAGACGGGATATAAAAAATGTATAAGATCCAAATTCCTCCGTCAGCACGGTGTGGCACCAGGCAGCCTAATAATCAACATTAATAAAAAGAGTGTGTTATCCAAACAGCCCAGTGACGGGACGAGCCAGCCAGAAGATAATACAGAGATTTATGAGGTGTGAAAGATGAAGAACACAACAAACAGATGACAAAACACGCTAATAACTATATCCCATCAAATACAGGCAATAACTCCATCTGGCATGGTTAGCAACAGCTTTCATGTGTTCTGGCTATTTTTTTCCTTAGTTTTTCTTCAGGATGAGTGTAACAGAAGGAAGGGAGAAGAAATCCTCACATTCTCCACCCGCCCCCCATTTCTTCCATCAGTGCCAAGTTTACTTAGTCTAAGACTGACAATAATCTTTCTGCACAAATGAGGCGCAAAGAACTCCAGGGCTACACAGCTGTGGATGAACTGAGGGGGGGGGGGGGGGCTGAACTGGGCAGAGCCCCCAAGCTGGGGGTGAAGAGCAGAAGGTGGAATACCAAGTCAGGGGACCCCTGAGTAGCAGAGAACAAGAGAAGACGATGGGCAGGGAAGGAGGGCTCCTTCGAAGTCGGCCTGAAACCACCTCGCTCGCTCTGCGCCATTCACAGTGTCAACTCAAAGAGCCTACTGTGGCATCCAGGCAACAGTGCGGTCCGCGGGTGTCACCTTACCAACCTGACAGTGAAAAATGAGGCTGAAGAGACTTCAGCTTGACAATCAGCTTGAAACTTTGAAGAAATGCTACCTTAAAAACTATGCGAATGGAAAACTTGACTGAAATTGTGTTGCTTTAAAGTAGGAGAGAATTAAACATGATGCTTGAAATCCATTGGAGACTGATTTAGCTACTGTATAAGTCAAATGTATGAATTAATTCTGTGACACAGTTAGCCTTCCTCATTATGTCTTTCATGTTCACTTGATCAAACTATCATTGGTCTATTTTCATCCGTATGCAGTCTGTCAACTTTGAATCTCTTAAACTAACACTGGTCTGTTTCCCCCCTTGTTCAACCTATTCAGTGTCTACTACAGGCTACCAGAAGTCTGTTCCTTCTTGGTTCACACCGTCATGCCTACTTGATCAAACCAACATTGGTCTGTTGCTATTCTTGTTAGGCTTGTCGCGTCCACTTGGTTAGACCTGCACTGGCCTGCTTCCACCCACGTTCAATTCATCACGTCCATCCAGGCAAACCAGTCACTTTCCATCCTCACGGCTACCTTTTAGCCCATGGCGATTTCTGCATCTGGTATTTGTCTTGAGATGAAGTCTAGCTTAAATGTTTTCAATGGAAAGAAAATGTTTATAATTCCTGCCACAACATATTAAACTGTAGCCGAATAACAGCAAGGAGGTAATCGGCTAATTGCATTGTTTATTACGAATTGTTTTGCTTTTTGGGCACTGTGGGTTTACTGCTAACTTTAATTTTCTGCCACTGTGGACACTGTGGGCATTTTTTAGCAAAGGCAGGGGTGGGGGGTTATTTAACACTTCTGTTATTTTGAATTTCAGTTTACTTTAGGATACATCTTTTTGGTAATGCTTTATACGAACTGCATCTTCATTATGCATTCATAGAACACAGTACACCTTCATAATGCATTCATAGAACACAGTATACCTTCATAATGCATTCATAGAACACAGTACACCTTCATTATGCATTC
>JAODUD010000134.1:22760075-22776427 GCA_026784285.1 Stomatorhinus walkeri
AGGTCTCCACTCATTTTGGGGGAAACATGATTATTGGGAGGCTTGTATTAGCTGGTTTTTATTTATTGGGGGGGCTACAACCCCCCCATCCCCCCATAATTTACACCCATGGTGGGGGGGGGGGGTCCACTATAATAAAAAATTGCTTGGTTAATAGTACCGTGGGCCCCCATGCACGTTTGGCAAATACCAGAATACTGTATACTGCAGTATGTGCAGATCTTATAACAGTATGAAAAATTAGATAGTGGCCAGGCCTAATATTCCACAAATATAAATGCCAATGGCAAGCTCATTAGTTATGCTAAAAATTAAACTGTGCTTTAGATAGCTGTGAGGTTAAATAAATGACCTCATTTGCAGCTAGGGAGAATGGGAGGATGGAAAATCTAATGCAGCGCTCAGTCTTGTCTAGCAATGCTAGCATACTGTAATCCTAGGGTGTCAGGCTGCTAATTAATGAACAGGTTCAGCGAAAGGTCTAAAATATAGGCACACGGGATATAAATGAACTTGCTTATGCTCTTGGCATTAATGAAAAAGACTAGAACTGGATAGCTTTGGGTTTAATAATTACCAAAAAAAAAATCAATAAAATTAAAGTAGTACATTTCTTATAAAAGAATTAATATGCAACCACTTCTAAAATAATTGACAATACACGTTGGTTGCGTCAGAGACCCTCTCCTTTCGTTTTCAGTCAAGTAGATGGCACAGTGGTTAAGGAACTGGACATTTCACTAAAGAGTTTAATGCACAAACAAGAATTGCTGAGAAGTGCCTCTGGGTATTCACTGCGACTAACGACTACAGCAGTAACACAAACGCTGCATAAAACTGGTCGGCCAAAATTTTATATGATTATACAGATTTCACACACGTCTTTTTTTCTCGATACTCAGAAGTGACACTGTCAACAGAAATATTTACCAATTTGCATTAGAAATTTGATTTCCCTGACCTCGTTAATGAATCACCCTTTCGTTCTTTTCAGCACATGAGATTTGTCGAATACGGGATGTAAGTTAACAAATTACCTCAAAAAGTAAACTACCCATATGTCTATACGTGGTTAAGCCACTGTAACAGGTTTTACTTTCTAAAAAAAGACCCTACATCCACTATAAAACAACAATCTTTCTACACCACATCACTCACCTAATTTACTCAAGAAAACCGCTACCGAGTTTGGACGAACTGTCGACTTTTGATGACGTACTTCCATTCAGCGCCGCTCCGTTTCCGGCAATTGCACGTGGCTGGTGACAGAGCTGAAGAGTAGAAGGTCGGGTTGAGTAAATAACTTTAGTTCTTAAAATCCGTGAGTTGCGGATCAAGACCTGACAAAATGGTGAAACCGCGGTTTAAGGGGAAAAGCACAATAAACCCCTCGTCCTCCAGCTCGAACCCAGGTAAGTAAGATAGATGTGCTAGTGGTCTGTTTACGATAGCGTTTTTTTATCTGACTGTTGCTGCGTGAGAAACGCTTTTCTCCAGTTTCCAGAACTGCCATACGCAACGCTACATTTACTCAAAATATCGTTCTCTCTTTGAAAAGGCTTTATACTCTGTACTTTATATGACTCGGGTACATATCACGTGTTATCTAGGGTTCAAGTGAAATTGGTATCATGGTTTTCGGCTCCTTACCTGTTCTGTACATCCTTTTGCCCAATGTTTGACAATTAGGTTGGGGAAAAGCAGTAAATTAAGTGTAGTTATTGCTTCGTTCCCTAAACAGTTTGACGCGAGTACGTGAAAAATATTTTCCACCCCGCAGTTGACTTGTGTTGATCTGATTTGAGTGCGATTGTAACCAAGCACACTTCGACATTAAGTCAGCCAGCCGGTGGAAAAAATTCTGTTGTGCTCTCAGTAAACAGAAGTATCCTGATACACACTACGAATGTCAACTTAACGTCCATATCGACCTTGGCGAGTAGGAAAACCGGCTGGAAGGTTAATTTGTTTCTTTGATGCATATATTTAAGATCGACCGAAGGGTTCTGGAGGAAGCAACATGAGGGACCGGGCAACAATAAAACGTTTGAACATGTACAGACAGAAACAGCGCTGGTAAGTGTCGACTGTCACATGGTCTGCAAGCCGTACAAAAATATCCTCTCCCTCCAGGCTGTTGTTTGACAAGGCTTCCACTGCACAGTGTCTTATAATGCCGCAATTGCTCCGTGGAAAGCAATTTAACATTAAAGAGATTTCAAACCTGCTGTCACGTCTGGACAGATGTATAGATGCTGGCCAGAAGTCATTAGCTCAGTGAGGTGGTGTGAAGATGTCGGAAGCTTTCTGTGTGTGGATTTCACCTATTGTGCTCTCACCACTAACAGCAACAACAGGGGTAAGGTGATCAGACCACTTCAGTTCCAGTCCACAGTTTCACCTGGCACTGTGGGGCGAGTGGAGCCCAACATAAAATGGTTTGGTGAGTTTCTGCATTTGAGACCTGCTTACTATTTGCAAGAGGCTGTTAATGCTAATAATAATGATAAGAATTATAATTTTATTGGAATTAAAACGTAGAGGATGCTGGTCAGAAGAGTAATAATAGCATTTATTATCTTTTTCTAATTTATTTAGCAGACACTTTTATCCAAATCAACATACGGTAAAGAAAACAGGGTCATACACTCACTGGAGTAAGGACCTTAATCAAGGTCCCAACAGTAAAGCCACTCTGCTGCCTGGGATTTGAACCAGCAACCTTCTCATCAGTCACGGTGTCTTGACCTGCTGAAGGCAAATGTTGGGCCTAAAGTTCCATCATCATAATGTGACGCAGTGGAGATAAATTGCTCTCGTGTTCTAGTTGGGTCCTGTAGAAATAAAATGTCCACAGTGCCCGCAAATGGAAGGTTGCTTGTCACTACCTTTGTCCTTATTGGCCCGTAGCTTCAGAGCAGCATGACACCTTGAGGGAACTAAGAAGTATTTTGAGGTTTCCCAAGTATGACTGTTGACTTGGATTGTCCTGCCAGGCAAAAAGGCTTCCCACCAGTCGGCCGATGAATAAAATCAATTGAACCAAATGTCCGACATCGAATTCTTTGGGAAGTCAAGAGGTTCATATTCCTGTCCCACGTAGTGTCAGGTGACTGCTGGTTGTCAGAAATGTCACTGTTCCCGGTGGATATGATACTATTGGCCCCTGAAGTTGAGTGAAATTGTTTTTGTCAGTGAAATAATGACACAATAAAGCTGAGGTGATCAATGGGTTTTCCATTCCTGACTTCTACCCCAAGCCTTTTCATGTCTTATAAGTTCTCACTCTATCATCTAATGGTCTCGCCCCACCAAATGCATCTCCTCTGTCTCCGTAGCCAACACTCGTGTCATCAAGCAGTCATCACTGCAGATGTTCCAGGAGGAGATGGGGGCAGTGCAGAAGGACCCCTACCGGGTGGTGATGAGGCAGAGCAAGCTGCCCATGTCTCTCCTGTATGACCGGGTCAAGGCTCATGTGAGTTGGAGAGATGCCATTTTAATGTTGGTTCATTTGACCTCTGTTCATAGCATCTCATTTACATTTGACTGCAAGCTCTACTCAGCTTGCCCAGCAAACACACATTGTCTCTGGGTCTCTTCCTCTTGCATTCTGCATCCTGACTGAAGAGGAGCGAACTCTCTTATGCTCCCTTGTTGGCAAATGCCAACCCTCTGATCCAATCCAAATCTTGCAGTTGCTATTGACAGCTAAGGGACTGAGCTCCCCACCTTAACGCCAGGTCATTTCTGTATCACTTTCTGGGTTTTAATGCTCTCTAGGAGGGAAATTTCTGTAGAACATCTAGTTTGGAAATGCTTTTCAAGCTTTCAGACTCACTGCAACCAGTGGCTCCCAGATACACCAACACCGGTGACCAGTGATTTACCAACAGCAGTTTTGCTTCACAGTTGGAAGCTGCACAAGGGCAAAGTCCAGAGCTGCTGCGGGTCCTACGGATCCGCCGGGTCTCTGGGGAGTTTTAAGGTCTATGAGTTCATGATTTGTTGTGATTATAGGGAGGGAGGGCAGGTAGCGTGAGAAATCCACTTGTTCTTGGTTATATTTTTATTTTACTGCTTTAGGATGGTGGGGGGAAAAGAGAACCATATGTTTTGGGGGAACTTGGCTGTGGTTGGTGTGTTTGAGCACGTTGGCATGCGTCAGTTGTAGAAAATAAGAGAGAGAGAGGGGGAGACGGCGAAAAACAAACGCAGCGGCACTCGAGCGTTCTATTCGCCTTGTACTCCTCAGGACGCATTGTTGACTTGCTCGTGCTTGCCTTGTTTTTTTATCCTCCTCTAAACTGTTCCACATGTGCGAGAGACCTCGCAGAGCTTCCCGAGAGATGGATGAATGACCCTTCTTTTGCGCTTTTCACTTTCCTTTTCATTCCTTTGTTCTCTCTCTCTTCCTATTTGTTTATAGACGTTAGGGCTCATCGGGGCTCGCACTCTCTGCCAACAGGGTCTCAGCTTATCCAGATTAATGTTATTAATTCACTTTTAATTGGTTATAAATCGTCGTGGGGGCGGTAATCTGTCCGGGGAAATGACGTGAAAATTACAGCTTTGTAGGTCTCCTTCGGCGATGGCAGTGGTTCAGTCCTATTTCCAAAGGTGTGTCTCTGTTTACGTTATCCTGACATTCTCTTCTTAAACCGAGTCGTCCGGCCCCCTGCCCTCCTCTGTTACGAAATGCATGGAGACTGGAATTCAGTGGGGTTTTTTAAGTGTATAGACGAGAAGAGCATGTGTAGGTCATCTGTGGTAAATTTGGATCATTCCAAATCTTGACCCAGGTGCCACCTTTTGGTGTGTGGATCAGAGGGGGACTGAGAGGATTGGTCCACGTATCCTCGCATGTCAGGGGTGGCTTCCTGCCTGTTGGTCATCGTGGTCCTTGTCTGTAGAGGGATGGGCACTCGCATTCAAAAAAATGACCAAAGCATAGTGTGGGGATGGTGAGTGTTAGGACCACTGTTCTTTCTACCGCTTGGAGGGCTGAGGATGACTTGGTACAGATGAATAAAGGGCTTCACGCGGTTTGCTGGGATTATCATCTTTTTCCTCACTCTCGGCTCTGGGATGCCGTTCTGAGGATTCCCTTGTTGGGCAGGGATGCCGATCCCTGTCCTTTTCTCTTTTAAATGCACTTCACACTTAAGGGAATTAAGTTTACTTAATTCTAAAATTAAAATGTAAAAGCAGAACGGGAGGTGAGTTGTAGAAACAGGTGAGGCAGTATCTTTATTTTATTTTTTTTTCATTCTAAGTACAAAACTGTTCCCAGAACCTCCTGGCAGACTGTCCCACGACCTGAAAGCATAAGTGTTATTGCTTTTGACAAGATCTGTAAACCGTTTACTTAAGCATGTTGCAATGCACGCATGGCAGCCTTGTCAGTGCAGGGCAGTTCAACCATCATCACCAGGCCGGCCTGGGCAAGGCCATGTATTCATCCTCGCTGTGGTTTGCATGGGCAGTCACGGTGTGCCTCTGCTCCTTGGTTTGTTTCCACTTGGGAGGCCATTCCCTTCTCGTGCCTAGTGCTACAGACAGTTTGTCATAATGCCGGCTATATACTTTAATGGGTTTAGACCTGGACACTCCAAATCATTAAAACCGTGCTAGCCCCACCCCCAGTCTAACTTCCCCGCTTGCTGCTCCCCGCATTAGGGGATTTGCTCCAGCTGCAACCGCTCCAAACCGATGATTTTTGAGTTATTGCTGGTTCTTGAGAGATTATTTTTACGGCGTCCAAAGCCGTGCTTGTTAATCCAGCAGCGGGGTGCCGTAAATCTGCGCGAATGCGGCCATGCCCCACGTGGCCACACCCAAGCCCACCCCCCTTTGATCCCGTGACTTATTCCCGACTCGATCACTGGGGTCTCGTGCCCCATTTTAATCGAGAGCGGCTAATGGATGTCAGACACGCAGCCTCCACAGCGCCACCCCGTGGCATGCCAGGATAATGCAATCAGTCTCCACCAGTCGATTGTGCTCTCCACTCTGGTTCAGGGGCTTTCTGGACCAGACCGGTACTGACACTTGGGTTTCCTCCTCATTTTCATTCTCGGCGGCAGAATGCCAAGGTGCATATCCTGGACACGGAGACGTTCGAGACGACGTTCGGGCCTAAAGCACAGCGGAAGAGGCCCAGCCTGGGCGTGAGTGATGTGAAGGACCTGGCCGAGAAGGCTGAGGCCGAGGCTCTCGACTACTGTGCTGAGAAGGACCGGGACCTCGTCACTGAGGACACCGGAGTCAGGTGGGTTGGCAGTTTCAGGTAGATGTCCTGGTGAAGATATGCTGCTCTCTGGCTGTGTGTGGTCTTTATTTATCATCATAATAGAAGTGTGGCCCTCAGGCCTCCCACGAAAGCTTTGACAAGCTGATGATGTAGTGTTATGTCTGCTTCTAACCAGAAATGAGGCACGTGAGGAGATCTTCAAGAAGGGCCAGTCCAAGAGGATATGGGGTGAACTCTACAAGGTACATTTCCCTTCATCTCTGATGCTCTGTGCCATGCTGTAGAGGAAGGGGACTCGCTTTGCGTAGGTCAGTGTTTCCCAGCCTGGTCCTCAAGGACCCCCAGACAGTCCACCTTAGTCCTCTGATGGGAGGGAACAGAAATGTGGACTGTCTGGGGGCCTCCAAGGACAGGGTTGTTGTATTGGCCTGATGGATGGTGTGACTTTAAGATTTCCAGACCTAATCTTTAACCTAATTATGACTGATCTTTGTTGGCTTCTCTACAAGATGACAGATGGAAACAAATGTTCTTGTTACTCAGGGTCTCCAACGTTGCTTCCTCTGTGCTGTCTGCAGGTGATAGATTCTTCAGATGTGATTATTCAGGTGTTGGACGCTCGCGACCCAATAGGCACCAGGTCGCAGAGCATCGAGACCTACCTGAAGAAGGAGAAGCCCTGGAAGCACCTAATCTTCGTGCTCAACAAATGTGATCTCATCCCCACCTGGGTAACGGTACGTCACCTTTGTGGCCACTTCAGTGCTGACTGCCTGGTTTCCATGGTCTGCATAGTTTTTCTCCAGGTGCTGGAGACCTAGAGGTGAGGTGGGAGCCTGCAAAAAGCAGTTAACCACTACAGTGGTTTTCAGAACCCTGCTGATTCTAAACTATCTCCTGACATGGGTGTGCTGCAGTCGTTTTGTGTTGCTTCTATATAAACTGTGGTCCATGGGTTCTCACGCAAAAGAAACTGTCTGGTGTTTTCATATGAATGAGCTTTTCTAGGCGGGGTGCCACGCTATGGGAGAAACCCCTGCTGTTTTTTAATAACTGGAAAATGTATGTAGTTTTGAAGGGGTGAAGTCTGTCCAGATTAACTGTTTTATTTATCGTCAGGATATTTCATTTTAAATCTCTTCAAGCCGTTACGGGTCTACCTGGCAGGTGTTCCTGAAAGGCTTTCACAGTGCTAAAGCAGAATATTGATGGACCACAGCGAAGAGTAACATTCAAACCTTCTACCTTTAGCAGCAGAAAGGTTCCAGCAATGGTCCAAAACATGGCTCTTCATTGTCCCAATTTGTGTGGGTTCCTGCAGAAACGGTGGGTGGCCATACTATCCCAGGAGTTCCCCACCCTGGCTTTCCACGCCAGTCTCACCAACTCCTTCGGGAAGGGATCCCTCATCCAGCTCTTGCGACAGTTTGGAAAGGTAAGGAATGATTCTCCATCCACAAACGTGGAGCCAGAATACAGCCCGTTTTGGTCACCTGACCTAATGATTGCTGCTGGCTAGCGCATATTGACATATTCGGATACAGAAGACCCTGTTGTTTGGTCTGCACATGAAAACATTGTTGAGAATTTGGTGAGAAGTCTTTGACTCAGGGAGAAGGCCTGAGATTTCGAAACGTCTGCTTAAACCACTTGACTCTGAGGATGGGTGATATAGCGACGCTCAGAAACACGACGGTTTTGGCTCGGCCCGAAAGGGATTTTTCCCTTTATGTTCTTGGCGCATCTGTTATTGAAAGGAGGCATGCGTCTAATTGGGTCCGGATACATGCAGACTAGGTGGGAGCCGCGGGACCCAAGGGCAAACGGGTAAAGGTGGACAGACCCTGGCTGAAGATGTGACAAGATGTTGCGGATGAGAACTGGGGCCTGTTTGTGGCAACATTTGTAAATCGTGTGGCGATGCCTGGGTAACAGAGAGCTCCCACGATACCTCTGACTTCACAGTTGCATTGTGGTTCTACTGGGTACTCACCCTCCGTGGGGGGTGGGGTCCCTCTGATTATTTAAGTGAACCATGCAGCTCGATGGAGGAGGTGCCAGGACAGTGGCAGCCAGTACAGCCAACGTGTACCCGCTCCGCTTGTTTAGGTGGTACCAAGGCTGAGGTTGAGGATTGGAGTGGGTCTGCGCTGCCTCGGCCTTGGCATGTGACTCCTTCGTGCATCATGGAAGTGGTTCGCCGCACCTCCTGGACCAAGCTTTCACAGAAAAATGGGGGGGGGGGGGTTAGTCAGTATAAAAGCATAAATTTCTTTGATAGTTATACAGCTGACATGTAGTCTCAAGAAATGAGAACACAAGACATACCGAAAGCAGTATGAAAGCGCTGTAAATCTGGGAGCAGCCAGTCTTTAAAGAGGCAGAAAGAGGCAGAGTGGCCTTTGGATGTGTTGTCTTGGAAACGTCGGTCATTAAAATGAGACGACCCTCCTCAGACATGGCATTTACGATTGACCTTTAGATGTTTTCTACCTGTTTTGCAGTTAGTCTCTCTCTGCCTCCCTCTCTCTCTCCTCGGCTTCCGTGCAGTTTCTTTCTTTGGCGATACAGATGCACCCCCTGGATGTAACAGAGACTTGGCCCATCAGCTTCAAAAGCACATAGCTGCATAGTTCAGCAGGTCGAGAGTTATCAGGTTGCAGGATGCATAAATGCTTAAAGATCAACGAAAGATCAGCGCAAATTGCTTGACGTATTAGTATTGGCGAAAACAGGTTGACTACATACCAGGTTTTCCATGCCTATAGGGTGAAAGTTACTTTACAGCAGGGCTACGTTTGGTTAATATATGGAAATATATGTGTTGTTCTTGCAGTCGGGGAAATTGTCTGCCCTTATTCAATTGGCTCGATAGCCAGGTGTTACAAATTAAAGGAATTTCTATTTTCAGAATGATTTTGATAATATAATAAATGGGATGGTTACTAGTCTTGGAAAAAAATTGAATATCGGATTGTGATGCTTCAGAAAAGAGAGATTAAAATTCATGGTGTTGGGGGATATATATAAAAAGTGGGTTTTCTTTATATGGTTTTGTGGATTATCACAGTATTAAACCTAATCTGCAGATCTGTCGGAGACCTGAGTATTTACTGTGTGCAGTTCTTAGCCTTCAGTGCTTTGAGCATTTGAGCCATTTTTGGAAGATAAGATCCAAACTGGACCCATTCAGGCCTTCAGGGGTGAGGTGGATGGAGGCAAGCTGAGTTTTATTCATGGGTATTCTCCTGCCTTCATCTCTGCAGCTCCACTCGGATAAGAAGCAGATCAGTGTGGGATTCATTGGGTACCCCAATGTGGGCAAGAGCTCCATCATCAACACACTGCGCTCCAAGAAGGTCTGCAATGTGGCTCCCCTCGCCGGGGAGACCAAGGTGAGGCCGGGCCACGGATCCCGAAACCCCGCCCCTTCCTGTCACATGACTGCAAATTAGTGCTCCTCATCAGAAGTTTTAGGTATTCGGTAAAACATTTTTAAGCCATTTATATTGGGTAGACGGTACCCCACATGTTCACCGTACATCTGTGCAGTGAAATGCATTTCCCACCTGCTTCCAGCATTGTGCTTGGTAAGAAAAATGTAATAAATAAAATTAAAATAATAAAAATAACACAAGATTGTAAAATAAGACAAAAATAGAGGGTAAGGGTGTCTGTAGTTGTAAATGAAGTTGTACGATGAAGGTGTGGCATGGTATAAAGCGTGTAACGTGTGCACTGGCCATAAGAGTCCTCGTTCCGTTAGTGGACGGCCTGAGGATGTGTCATCGAAGGTGCTCTCCCTCCTCTCTCCTCTCATCCGCAATGAAGCTCCATAAAGCCGTTCTGGGCAGAGATCCACATGCATTGATGACTTGGCCATTAAGGCTTCACCTGGAACCACTAAGTTCGGATCTATGGATGTGCTCACTACTATAAATATTACAGCTTATCCAAAGGCTCTACATTTGCCTAAAAGCTCGTGTTTTGCCATGGGATACCGTTCTAGGAGAACCGGCCTCTTCAAGCATGTCATCCTTTGTAGCATGAATCCACGCGCTCCTTTTTGATCACAGGTTGTAGGTTATCTAGCAGAGGCTGCTGTCCGCCGCTCCATATGTGCGTGAAGGTCGTCTCTTTGTAAATCATTGTGCTGGATGATGATGGGCGATGACTCCTCTCAGATGCTCTCCATACGATCTACCTGGCATTTCGCGAGAATCATCCTGTTGCACTTACAATCTTAAATACGCCCATTTATCTTGGTCTGACAGGCCAGATGGTTTTGCCTGTCAGCAGCAGAACATTTCTATTTGCAATGGGAGGAAAGATCCATTAGGCCTTTGTTCAGGAACCTCCCTCTGAAAAGCGAGACAACAAAGGAAAGTAATTCTCCTTCGGCTAGTCTTTTAAGTGCTTGTATACTTAAGCTCAGGAGTTATGAAGTTGTATATATTTTTTGGGAAAAGGGGCCAAAGTGTGTGTTTGAAAGCTGAGGAATAATGATGAAAATGAGAAGGTGGTCTCTGTCGGACTCATGATCACTTCGGCGTGTTGCGAGAGTGAGAAGTTGGTTTACTTTGCTCGTGACCGAATGCTTAGCTGGGCCATTAACCCAAAGGTCCCCTGAGGTCATTTGGCAGACCATCTGTCTGTCCGACGCCATTTTACCTCCCCTGCTAATGCTCTTATTTTTTTTGTGATGGATTTTTTTTTTTTTTAACGGACGTCCTACGTGTATTTTCGCGAATTGAGGTCTTTTTTTTCCCCACATTTCAAGTCATTTCCTGCCTTGCAAATAAAAGGGGACGTTATATAAACAGCCATGTGACTAATGATTTTTTTAAAGGTTGGCGAGGGTGTGATTTAAAAAAACCCAAAACCTGATTTAGAACAGTTGCTGTTTTTGGGATGGTGTCGTTTTCGCTGTTCATACTGACATCTTGTGGCTTTTTGCCTTCTTCTTTTCAAATGATTTATTTTTAACATTTTGTACCCCTTTTTCCATTTTTAGCCTGCTTTCAGTCGATGAGTGCCACTCCCTGCCACTGAAAATAAATGGCTTTCTAGGCCTTTCTTTACTCATAGACTTGGGACACAAGCAGTGTGGCCATTTTGCCATCGTCTTAACTGAGGGAAGTGTGTGAGGTTTTTGAAACCAGCTCCTGGTGCCTGGTGCTGTCCCTTCCTGCTCCCTTCCTGCCCGTCATCACGCTCTCTTCTCACAGGTTTGGCAGTACATCACGCTGATGCGACGTATATTCCTGATCGACTGTCCCGGAGTCGTGTATCCGTCAGAGGACAGTGAAACGGACATCGTGCTCAAAGGAGTGGTGGGTTCCCTTATGCAGACAGAGTGTGTTTGACACTCTAAAAACTGTGTCCATATACAATATAATATTTATGAGCATAACAAAATTTCCAGTGTATGCACAGACGTAATAAATATTTTGTGTCCCTGTGGGCAGTATCTGTGATGGCATTAAACAACTTCATTTTCCTCTGATTGGTTCCGATGCAAACATTTGTCCTGCAGGTGCAAGTGGAGAAGATCAGAAACCCAGAGGACCACATTGGGGCTGTATTGGAGCGGGCGAAACCGGAGTATATCCAGAAAACGTATCGAGTGCCATGCTGGACGTCACCTGAGGACTTCCTGGAAAAGCTGGCATTTCGCACTGGGAAACTGCTAAAGGTCTGTCCTGCCTGATAGCCCCATGAGTCCAGGGCCTCACTCTGACCTTGACTCTTTATTGTTTTTCTCCATAATCTGGGGGGCAATGTGAATCCCACCACCCCATCCTGGGAAGGAACTGGGGTCAGTAATGGAAAGCCCAGTCTGCGGCCCTGTGTGACGTTTGACAGTCTCTCCCCATGTGTCTCAGGGGGGTGAGCCAGATCTGCCTACGGTGTCCAAAATGGTGTTGAACGACTGGCAGAGAGGTCGCATCCCGTTCTTTGTGAAGCCCCCCCTCACGGAGACGGAGGAGGAGGTGGGGGCCGCCCTCATTTGCCGTCACTATGCCGTCTGCATTGCATAACACTTTGAACTCCTTTGAAATCTGCTCCTTGGCTCCAGTTGTAGTTATCCTGCCCCCTACTGTCCATAAAGTGATACTCAAAGTAGGTAAATAAACGATTCTTAAGGATAATCTTTGAGTGGGTCTTTCCTAAACCATTTTTTCCTCTTTAGCGTCAGGAAAGATTGGGGAAATTAGGAGCGATGACCAGTGACGGGGACCCGCAGGAGGTGACCCCCAAGGAAGTAACGGAGAGTCTGGACCAGACTGACTCATGTCTGAAGAATGAGCAGGTGCCGCAACTCCTGACCAACGTCAGGCAGAACTTCGGGAAGATCAACGTAGGCCCAGAGTTCACAGAGGAGGACCTGGTGCCCGTGGAGGTGTCGGACTTCTCGGACGAGGAGGAAGAGCAGTCAGAAGTGGAAGATGTGGGGAGTGACGGACCGGATGGGGATGAAGAGAGTGAGGATGATGAGGACGAGAGTGAGAAAGCAGAGGAGCCGAAAGCTGCCCCAGCCAAGGCTGAGGTCAAGGACTCACGGCAAGTGGTCAAAGAGCTGGACCAGAAGATCGCCAAGTACAAACAGTTCCTGAGTCGAGCCAAGTGCAAGAGGTTCTCAGCTATACGGTGTGTCCCCCTGCCTCAGATGGTCTCGTAATAGGCATATTCCACGCATGGCAGAGATCTTCTGAGCTGAAAACATACACTTTATTGCTTGTTTTGTGTTTTTTTTTTCTTTCATTTTGAATAGACTTCAGAGCAATTTTTAAAAAGTTCTTTAATCGAAGTTAAGTAGTGAGCAATAAAGTGACATGAAGTAACTTTCTGTTACAGGATTCCAAAGTCACTGACGGAGCGGCTGTACACGCAAACGGAAAGGCAGCCGTCGGTGAAAGGCGAGTCTCGCAGTTTCCGTGAGAATCCGCAGAACCATGAGTTCTGATGGGCCAAAGTTCTGGTCCTTGTTGTGTAAATGTTTCTGAAAGCCAGTTGACTCTCGGGCTTCCTACAGATCCTTGAAAGCCTTAAAAGAGATTTTCAAAACCTATTGTCATAAAACATCTGGAAAAATTAGGATTTTGCGAAAAGACATGCTGTTACCTTTATAAGCATGATAATCATGCTTGATTTATTATTTTTTTGTGGGTTATTGTGGATTTGTTTGGTTATAAGTGTTGAGGTGGGACACTGGCCAGTTAAATGCACCTTGAGCAAAAGATGGCAGGCCATTGAGCGGGGGACAGTTAATTTCCAGAGCCCTGCAATGAATTTTTATTCTAAAAAGCTAAAAACCAAAAACAAAATAGGGAAAGTTCCTGATTCCTACTCAAATCTAATGACAGATATGAAAAGAGGGTCCAGATTACAGTGTGTGGGGAATTTCTTTGCCTGGATCCAGCTATTTTGTTTTTTTGTACAGTTTTTTATTTTTGGGCATTGAACTAAGAAGACGAGAGCCGAGTTTAAAGGCTGCCGCTGCCTTGTGTGGATTTGTGTGAAATTTGCCCCAGAAAGACCTCTCTGTCCTGCACATCTTCCCCAATACATCAATCAAAAAAATCCATCCTCCTATTTTTAATTTTAAATCAAGTCAGAAAAACATTCTCCTGTGCCTGACACCACACAGCGGTGAGGGACATCTTGTTGGTAGGCTCTTCACATTCCAGAACTTTCCGTCTGGTCGCAGTGCCACCCAGAATTAGAAAAGGAGCTGCGCTATTTATCAAAGTTTGTGAAGGTTGGACCCATGGCCATGATGTCCCTCTTAATTCCGCATTAGCTGTCCCATCGTGGTTTTCTTAACATTTTGATTTCCCCCCCTTTTTATGAATAAAATCCTGGCATTTCTGGACAAATGTGAATCGGTTTCCAGTTTCCAATCTGAAATGTGAAATTTACACCTCTGGAATGATTTGGTGACTTTCACGTTTGGAACATTTTTTTTGTCTTGTTAGAAGTTTTGAAATGTGTAATTCTGTCAGTGGCCCTTGTGGGACATCTGCACAGGGCCAGATACCCTGCCTGATATTCTCTGTCTCACTCTCCCAGGGCCCACGGCTGAGACACAGACCAGCAGAAAGAGGAAGGCTGAGGAAGACGATGGCCAGAGTGTGACGAGACGTGGTGGCAGGCTGACGTGCAAAGAGGTACTGACCCGCACCCCCCCGCCTCCCATGTGACACGCTGTAGGGTTTTGCTGACATCTTCCTGGGTGCAGGGAACCCATGCTCACACTCTGTCCTGTTGCCCCCGTACAGCGGAGGAGACAGGAACGAGCACAGAAGGTGAAGAAGGTGGGGGTGCGTTATTACGAAACGCACAACGTCAAGAACAAGAACAAAAAGCGGGCCCCCTCTAGCAGGCCCGAGCAGGCCAAGCGGGGCCGGCGCTGACCCCATGGCTGCATGCCCTGTAAAATAAACAACTTTTAATGGTTTCTCGCATGTGTCCTTGATTGATGACGAGACCATTTTGGAAGGAAAGGGTTTGGGCGTGAACGGGGCGTGGAAAGCGATGCCACTTGGCAGCTGAAAGTCTGGCCCTCATAGCTCCGTTTCACAACTGCACTTTACAACACCTTATAAATAAATATAAAACTAGCGTGGCAAAACGGGTGACGATTATGACAGCATTACTGACACTGGGATGCGCATTTAACGTATTTTTCATTAAGAAAAATAGTCATCTAATAAAAAATCATGAAGATGGATTTTGCATGACCAAAACATCATGTATTTGTGTTGCTGAGGGATAAATAAAGAGTGAGTGGAGAAAAAACATGCTTCGTTTATTAACAGGAAGTGGAAACTGTATGATGTTCTAATTATTTGAAATGTAAACAGTGGCTGGTGGAATTAAAGAGAACAGTTGCTTCAGAAGAGTTTAATTCTTTGGAGCTACCAGTCCGTCAAGCAGGACCTGGGGAAAAAAAAAACACAGGTGAAAGTGGGCAGGTGACACAAACGGGACAAACTGTCCCTCAGAGAACTACACCTGAGGACCGCGGAGAACACAGAACACTGCAGATGAGTGTCAGCATTCATGGAACAGCAGAAGAAGCAAAGATGCTGATGAACGCTTGATCGCCATAGCGTTAACCTGTGTCCTGTCCTCATTCTGTGCGTGTAACTTTTTCGTTTGTGCTTTTTAGGCTTCCTAAAAACCAAGTAGTACCTCGTAAAATCCAATTGTGGACAATCAACTTTATCTGATCAATTCACGTTGTTATCAACAGACAGTTAGTGCACCAAAAGTTACCAAGCTGACTGAACTTCAGCCAAAGGACGAACACAGATGGTGTATTTGAACCAGGTGTGTGCAGCCGTCTGCGAAAGACTTGTGAAGTGTGGAATTCAGTCTAATCCTGAAAATCGCTTGATATCTAAATACGTTTAAGCTACTGCTACTTCTCCAGGTGCTGTGTGACCCTGGACTCTACATGTGGAGACACCATGTGACTGTGAAGGTGCTAAAGTGGAGCAGCCCCTCCATATTGCATTGTTAAGGGTGAGATAGAAAGCAGAGACATATCTAGCATTCCCAGTGCATGCCAGCTATGCTTAGTCTAAGCATAGTCTAGGTACGTGAATGATGCATTGTTTAATGCGAGGTTATGGATTCGGTCTGCTAGTTGGGCATCCAGGAGCTGTGGCTGAACCTGTGCAGCTGTGTGAGGGGAGGTCGTCAGAACTGGGTGGCTTGCAGGCTTCGGAAAGAGGTCTGGCTCTTAGCCCTGGTGCCTGTGTACCTTAAGCTGCTGGTTGGCCCGTTTGAGGAACTGGATCTCCTCTGAATGCTTCTTCTCGTCAGCCAGACGCCGCTCGGCCTCCCGCTTCTCCACGGCCTCGCATCTGGCCCTCTGCTCGTCCACCTGCCGGTCTAGCTCTTTCTTCTCTTTCTCCAGCTGCTGAATCTGCACGTGTCCAACAGAAGACCAGACCATCAGCTAGTAGTCTTGTAATAATTTCAAGGTTTCATTAGACAGGACTTGACATGCAAAGTCCTCCCACACCACTCCCTTGCTGCGCTCTCTACACTGGCTTCCTGTGGCTGCCCGCATCAGATTCAAAACACT
>JAODUD010000134.1:22779858-22794232 GCA_026784285.1 Stomatorhinus walkeri
GAAGACAAGAACAATACATTAGAAGTGTAAAACTAGGAATGAAGTTTGAAACAAATCAGAGCACTGTTAAACATTCTAATAAATAAAAATAAAATAAGATAATCTCTGTACAGGAATATAAAGTTATATTGCTTTACTTGTTTGTAAAATTTATACTTCAAATTGTGGGGAAAACTCGAGATATATTGCACCGAATCATGGAAAAGAGGAAATAACAGTGTCTGTCTGTGCTAGACAATTGTCATATTAGTGTTCGTCATTTGAGAAGGAGGCTGAGAAACTTGCAGCTATACCAGTCAGTTTCATTACCAACCAATAGGAAAGTCTCCATGGTTACTGGATGATGTTTGAAAGATGATGGCTTAAAAAATAAGAAAAAAACAACTAGTGATCTCGACATAATGACTTTGGTTATGACGAGATCCCGAGAAAAATAAGTCGTGATCTCGAGATAACGAAAAGAAAAAAAAAGGTTGACGCATGTCCTCTACAGACTTCTGTAAAGCAGAACTAGGGGGCTTGATCTGAGAACATGATCGGAAGAATTTTATAACGGAACCGGAAACGGAACTCGCGGGCTGAAGTCTTTCAGCTCGCGGAAAGCGCGAGTCTTGTTGAGGAACTTGGTTGTTGTTAATATTTGCATATATATATATATATATATATATATATAATGTTCATGTTATGAACCTTATATCGAAAACAAGACCAAGCATTTAGACACGTCAAGGAGATGGACAGGGAGAGACGACACAGACGCCACGATTCGCCTCGGGAAACGAAGATTAGAATCAAGCAGGAGAAGCTGAGTCCGACTAGGCCGCAGAGATCCCGCCGCTCGAGTTCGGGATCTAACAGAGGCAGCGCAAGTCCGGTGCCGCAGAGGAGGCGAGCCAGCAAGTGGGTGTTAAATAACTTCGAATCAATAGCAGTTTTATAAAATGTGATATAGACAAGTAGGGTCGTCATTTTACAAGTAGTTAGTTGGCGGTCTCCACACAAGGCGTCGTTACAGGTGATTTTTATAACCTATGTTCAGTAGGAATTCGCTTTCTTAATGTCAGTTTGAGAAAGTGAACTTATTTATATTCTTGGAAGTGTCGTGGACATTTTTTTTCAGTCATTCAGGTATGTTGTTGCTTTACTGACGCTTTAAACCATTGTCCTATTTGTGCTTTAGATTAAACGCACCAGCACCCTTCAGACTTTTAGTTGATGCCATTAGCCACTTCACCACCTGTTACTGTCTTATTTAAATAAGACTGAGATTTTTATTAAAAAAAAAAAAAACATTGTCGAGATGAGTACTTGTAACTGTCAGGGATTCACTTGCATCTTTTTTTTTGCTGCTTGTTGGAATAGATCACCAGCCAGGAGGGGGGACAGGTCGTCAGGCCGAAGGGAGAGCCGTTCCCCCCGGCGTAAACGGAGCCGAAGCCCCCCACGTGGCAGTGATGTTAAAATAAAACGGGTAATTCGAGGAACTGATATGAAGATTGTATCACAAGCTGCAGTTTGTTGTCTGAAGGGCAAGTAATCCATTATCAGAGTAGCTGCTGCGGATACAGATGCACATATTATTTCTTATAGTTGTGCTCGTTCAAGCTCTGTAGAGCTTTTCCCCGTGGTCATCCAGACATTGAACTCTTTGCTGCCCCCTCCCCACAGATTTGAAATGTACACTAATGCTGCGTTCCATTTACCTCAGAGATTGGAAGTAGGGACTGAGAACGACATCACACACCTGGTGAACCACTTTCCAATGCAAGTCAGAAAGCCATTTAGCAATACCAGTTCTAGCCAGGTTCAGCCATTTAGCAATACTAATTGATAGCACATTACATGGTATTTTACACATACAAACACTACAGCACCATGTCCATAGATATGCTGTGTGCATGACTGATTTAATGAGACATAAATAAGACCTTAGTGCTAATAAACAGTATATAACCACAATTTTCACTTCTGATAATGAAGGGTTGCAGAGGCTGGGATTGCAGAGGATTTTCTGACTTTCAGAGTCAGAGTATCGACTTCAGGGGGGTGTTCCAGTTGAAATTTCAAAAGAAACACACCATAACACTCCCCCCACCAGCCCTTTGTGCCTTCATTGCCATTTGCACCCTTACTGCCACTGTTACCAATATTATTTGTCTGTGATATTTATTTCCTTCTACTCATTCTCTGCCGCTTCAGTCACTGCCCATTGCAAATATTCCATCTTTGCTTATATTTACTGTGTCATTGTTTTTCTTATTCCTCTGCTCTTGTTTATGCACATTTGTGGCCTTGCAGTTATGGGGAACACTATTTCTTGTCACCTTATGCATTGTGCTGAATATGGTTGGTGTGACAAAATGTTCCCACTTGACTCATTTTTCTAACATTGTATTTGTTTTGTATGAATTAAGGTAGGAGGTAGCACTTAAGAAGGACCAGTTTTCTTTGTGCCTTTTGATGTAATAGTCCCATTTCCCCGCATTCCTTCTAGGAACGGGACAATCACTGCGGCGAAGAGGACCGGAGGCGGCACAACCGCAGGGATGGTGAGGATGAGCGACGGGGAGGACGGGAGGCTGAGCGGCCACGTCACAGAGAGCGAGGAGGGAGAGAGGGAGCAGAGCGTCAGAGGGACAGAGACGCGAGGGTTTTCCACGAGCAGCAGGCTGAGCGGGAGCGGCACGATGAGCGGAGGAGGGAGCACCGACAGTGCATGGAGGCTGGAGGCCAGGATGCCCCTGAAAGTCCTACCTTTGGCTCGCAGGCAGACAGTGAGGCCCCAGTGCCAGACAAGGAGAAACCCAACTTTGAGCTCTCTGGTGCCCTCGTTGAAGATACCAACACCTTTAGGGGGGTGGTGATTAAATACAATGAACCCCCCGAGGCGCGCATACCCAAGCGGAGGTGGCGGCTGTACCCCTTCAAGAACGATGAGCCGCTGCCCGTCATGTACATCCACCGACAGAGCGCCTACCTGCTGGGGCGGCAGAGGAAGATCGCAGACATCCCCATTGATCACCCCTCTTGCTCCAAACAGCATGCTGCGTTTCAGTACAGGTGAGCAATGGGGAAAGTTGCTGTAGCAGTATGACTGGATGCTCGCTTGTGTAAATGTTCAGTGAAGGATAAAGGATTAAGATAGATCAGAAAAAGCACATAAAAACGAACTGGGTTATTTATTCACATATAAACAGGATGTGGGGATTCTGTCAGCCCTGACCAGTTGAGTGAATGTTGTTTTGTGGATAGGTTGGTGGAGTTCACGCGAGCAGATGGGACCACAGGCAGGAAGGTGAAGCCGTATATTATCGACCTGGGATCTGGCAACGGCACGTACCTGAATAACCAGCGTATCGAGGCGCAGCGCTACTACGAGCTGAAGGAGAAGGACGTGCTGAAGTTTGGCTTCAGCAGCCGCGAGTACGTCCTGCTGCACGAGTTCTCTGACACGACCGAGGTGGACGAGAAGCGAGACGAGGAGGACGAGGGTGTGGACGAGTGAGATGGCAGCGATCGCGAGGAGACGCGAGACTGTAAAGCTGGGTTTTCTCAAGGCCATTGCGGAAAATCGATCCAGAATCTGGTTAGGCGAGGGGCATAGCGAGGACTCTGTTAGGGGAAGAGCCTCTGTCCCTTACAGTACAGTTTTTTTCCTTTTTAACTACTCAGGTTGTTGTATGTAAGTATGGTAGTTTGCTTATTGATGGCTGACTGGTGTACAGTGACAGTTATTGTCCCGTTCGCTTGAACGTTAAACCCTTTAAACCAGTAGATCGGCATCCGCACATATGGTAAAATATTTTTTCGAACCAAACTCTTGATTACAGGCTCTTTGAAGAGCCACCCGCATAAGTTACTCTGAATACAGAAATGATTGCCAACCCTGGAGTTTCCACATCACCCACCCCCACCAAGATCACGGGTCCTGACCATCATTTATCGGTTAAATATGCGGCTGTGATACAAGAAGAAAGATTTCATTTTTTTTAAAGAATAAAATTTAAATTTGCTTCTCTTTTTGTAAACCTGTATGCAGAATTAACTGTTGCTTTATATAGTGCAATATGTATGCAGCAGTTCATATATTTTTCCCATTGTACAGGATATTTTGAGTTGGAAAAAAAATGGGTTTCTTTGAATCTTCAGGAATCACCGAATGGCTTCGCAAGTTTCTAGGTAATTTCATTTACAAGTAATTTTTATGGTTTTGAACACCTGAAGTTTAAGTATATATTTGGGTTTTTTAATTCTTTTGTAAATAAAGATTGTTGTTAATCTGGGTAAGTTAATTAATCCTCAGTGGAATCAAAATGGTGTGTGTTTGTTTTCAGTCTGACTAACAGTGTACAGTACATGTCCTGTTCTGGTTGGTTAGAAGCTACAGTGAATTTTAAATCGTTAAGGAAGATAAGTTTGAGTATTTAAGGTCCTGTAGGGTTACACTAGTTAAAAAACAACCTGCAAAAAGCCTTGACGCTTGTAAATAAGGTAATACAGCATTAATAGAGAGGTAAGTAAAATAGAGGAGAATTTTCCATTTTCAAAAACGTTGGTATGCTGTAGAAAATGTAAAGGCAAAATGCAATGATTTGCTAATGATATGTGCACATATTTAGTTCAAGACGTATCATTTGTTGAAACTGAACAATTTCATTGTTTTATGACATATTCAATTTGAATTTGATGCCAGCAACATATTTCCAAAAAGTTGATGGGCAACAAAATTGTTTAATGCTAAAACAAAACATCTGGTTGAACATCTCAACTAATTTGGTTAATAGGCAACAGGTGAGTAAGACTGTCTCTCAGTGGGTTAAACCTCTGTCCCAGTGATCAGAAGGTCTTTGAGCACAGCCCATAACCCCCAGCTCCCTGGGTCTGGAGGTTCACCACTGTGAAAGACATGGGCAAATAGTGCAGCAATTTAGGAATAATATTCCTCAATAATCGAAACCATAGGAGAGCTGGGGCGTCGCCTACTGCATGTCAGCACTTGGGTCCCAGGTCGAGGTGGCCCACCCGGGTAGGCGCGTGGAACGTCTTGTGTCACCAGTAAGATGACCATCTTTCTCTGCTTTCGGGGGAGCTTCCTAAACTCTGCATTTCAGTGGTGGTATTGTCTCAGCCACGCAAACCAGGGAGTGACCAGATCTCTAGGTGGGTATATCTACTTTTGGTCTGGTTGCTCTGATGAATGCCATACTAAGGGAGTAGCTGTTGCTGTAGCAGTTCCTCCCGATGCTGTCTGATGTCACTCTTGAATGAACGTATTATGAGACTCAGGTTTAAGGCACTCCTTGGGGTGTCTTGTCTGTTGTCTCTGTATGCTCTGACCACAGTGAGTGATGTCTTGTTGAGGGAGACATTTCTCTTGTAGCTTCGCTCGGTGGTTGATGTGTGCCCACGAGGTGACACTCCTCTGGTCACAGGTGACTTCAACGTGATCACAGGCACTGACAGAGCTGGCTAAGGTGCCTGGAGACCTGGGTGAGAGTGGCTACATGTTCCTTGACTTTGTGAAAGATCAGGGGCTGTGTGTCACTGGATGTGGGTTTCAGTGGCCTGATCCACATTGTTAAACTTGGTACTCCAATACTGGTGGTGTGGTGAAAAAGATCACATCCTCGTGGGCAGATGATGGAGGCTCCTGCAGAACTGCAGGGTCTACAGAAGTGCCCAGTTAGTGAATTCTGACCACAGACTTCTTGTTGCTACTCTGAAAATTCATCTTAAATCCAGTAGGCTACCACCTACTAGGAGAATGAGGCTGGACTTGGCCAGACTCCAAGATCAAGCTGATGAGTTTGCACACAGTTTGTATGAGGAACTTGCAGACTTGGGTGAGACTGCTGACTTTAATGTGATGTGGGAGACCTTCTGCGATAAGACTCTGAAGGCTGCCAAGGGTTGTGTTGGTGTTGCCAGTGTTCCCAGAAGGAAGTGTTTCATCTTGCAGGGCACCCTGTATATTACGGAAAGGAGTCGCAGCGCATGACTTGATGGCAATTCCAGTTTGTACCAGGAACTGACGAAAAAGATTGTAAGGGCTCTGAGGGCAGATAAGGAGGCATGCGTTAGACGAATCCATGAGCACGTGACACACCATCTGTGGTCTAGTGACCCATGTCCTGCTTACAGAGGAATCGAAGCGTTAAGCACATCAGAATCTGTTCCTCAGAGACTTGCAGTCAGGGTGGGTGATGACACCACAGTTGTGACCCACTACTTTGAGCAGTTTAAAGCTGACCCTCCAGCTAGGATGGTGGACTTCTCTAGGTCTACGGTTCCCGTTGCTGATACTCCAATCAGCTGTGAGCCACCCAATCTCACTCAGATTGCACATCGGCTGGAGGTAGGGAAGGCCGCAGGGTTCTGTGGTATCTGGGGTGAACTTCTCCAGGCTGGTGGTAAGACTGTCCTAGCATTGCAAGCAATCTTTGCTTCCACTTGGGAGTCAGGCATCATCCCAACTGACTGGAAAATGGGACTTGTAGTCCCTATCTGGAAAGGGAAAGGTGATCGCCTGGATTGTGGAAACTACAGAGGGATAATACTACTTTCAGTGCTGGGTAAGGCCCTAAAAAAACTAAAAGAAACTGCATTCTGCACATCTTACAACAGTATGGCTCCGTAGCAGAAGAGTCTGGGTGCTAGATTGGCCTGCAGTCCAGCCCTGTCACCCACTGAAAACATTTGGCACATCATGAAATGCAAAATATGACGAAGGAGACCCCGAACTGTTAAGTTCTGTATCAGACAAGAATGGGACGACATTTCACTTTCAAAACTTCTGTTATTAAAATAAGAGGTAATTCAACACAGTGGTAAACATACCCCTCATTTTTAAAAAATGTGTTGCTGTTATCACATAAAACAACAAAATTTCTGTTTCAGCATTTGATGTTGCCTTTGTTCTATTTTCAATTAAACATAGGTTTATATGATTTGTTAATCATTGCATTCTGTGCTTATTTGTGTTTTACAGTGTCCCAACTTTTTTTTTTTTTGGAAATGGGGTTGTACGCGCGTACCATCTTCATGTTAATATGACACGTTCTACAAATGCTCAACCTCACCCTTAACGTTCAGTTCAAATGATTACACACTAGTTAAAATAACCCACCTATCAATGTTAAACGTTTATGCAAAATGGTTATTACTCAAAACAGCTTAGTTGCCTTAGTGCTGTAACGCTCCGCAGCTGTGGTCATCTGAGTCTCTATAGGGCTGGAAGAAACCGGTCATGGAAACAGCTTTTGAAGGAGTCATGAAGGATCGGAGTATCACAGATCTTAGTTGTTTATCCCAGTGACTCAGATCTTTTTATAGCAGCATGAGTAGTTTAGTAATTTCATGGTGCTGTTTACCTGTCTCTGACCTGTATGTTGAGTTCGTGTGTTCTTGAGGTCCTTCAAGATCAAAAATCATGAATGTGAATTGACGTCGCTTAATTCCCTAAAGTGTCCCCATCTGCGATCCCGTATTGTATAACCATCTGAAAGGCGGATGCGTGGGTGACTTCACTGGAATCCTGCTTATCTTGTAGGATATGACGGCAAGCAGCCACTGGGGGACACTAGTGTCAAAATTTACATCGTCTGCCGTAAAACTGATAGGAAAAGTTTGGAAACTTAAACGCCGCAGTAGAAATCTCTATGAAAATACGGGCGTGGCTTTGTAAGTTGGTCCCACATATTTGTGTAAACGGTGTACTTCCTGTCGAAGTTTCTGTCACACCTTCGCGACTGTTTAATCCCAAGGCACACGATTTTATAAACGGTACAAATATAAATGGTCCTTAACATCATAAAACCAGATATATTATAGGCTTTTTAATTACTGGCTGACGGTGATTAGGCAACCAGAATTTGTCTAAGGGTTTCATATTTCCGTTGTGCGCGTTCTTCAAATAACTAAAAAATATATATCGCTTTGTGCCTTGGTGGTATTACACTTATAAAACACTACTTGTTTGTGTAACCCCTTATTCTATCTAACTGAATTAAGCATGAATAAAGTAAAACAAGGGTCGGGTACATTTGCATATATGAACGTGTTGATCTGTCCCGGTCACATTTTGCGGTGGGAAAGGTGTGTTTGTAGGCGGCAGATGTCACATGGAGCCCGGGGGCGTTTCGCGGGGGCGGCAACATCCCCGGACGTCCTCGGGACTCGCGCTAGTTTAGGAATCTGGGAAAACGTGGTCAAGCACGGAAGGTGATCAGTTTATACTTTAGGTTTCATTCGTGTGGACAGGCAGCTGTGCGGCACGATGTGAGAATGGCCACGACGGAGCGCGGAAAAAGAGAGCCGGCGTTGCCGGCTGGAAGCATGTGGCAGAACCCAAAGGCGGTGGATCTATCCAATAAGGACGTGATCATCGCCTCCACACATAGCCGGACTAGAAGTGTCACCGTCGTCTACGTGGTCCCCCGTGCGTCGTTGCCCGAGACCGGCGAGGACGTAGCGCTGGCATGCCTACAGAAAGCCTGCGAAGAAGCGCACGCTTCCTTGAAAAGTGTCCATTTGGATAAAGTTGTGCTGAGCATTCCGGATGTCCTGGACACCTTCTACAACTCAGGCAAGTACGGGCAGGGTGCCCATGTATAGGCAGAAGGTCTTGTTATCTAACAAGACAGCGCTGTGCTGGTGGAAACACACACGCACCACATTGCAGCCAGTTTAAGCATCCAAATATCTTTGATTCCTCGTGAAATTCACTTTCTCGCCTTTCGCGGACCTTATCCAGGTGAACGATCGGGCTGATAATGGTTTGGTTTTCGCCTTTCAGACGTGGCCGTGGTGGAGATGAGCGATTCTTCCTGTCAGCAGTCTCTCTTCTACCACCTGGGCGTGAGGGAGAGTTTCCAAATGACCAACAACGTCATCCTGTACTGCAGCGAGCAGGGGGGCGATCTGCTCACTCTGAGGGTACAGATCTAATATATATTCAATCACCTGAAAACTTTACTTAATCTCCGCTCTTACTATTGACTCTCCATGCATTTTTGAACCTCTCTTATCTTTGATCCTATCTGCTTTCTTCAGTGTTGGCAACGAAAGGTTTCATTTGTGCACGTTCGGTTGACTGAATAGCAGATCCTTGCTTTGTGGAGATGATGTGTAGTTCTAACTCCAATATTACTCACGCTTTTGTGAGTATTTATGTGGTATAGATGCCCCGCTGACTGCTTGACAGCCATGTCTTTGTAAGGTGCTGTTTGACTCGCTCGAATAAAGCGAACAAAATCGTCTGATAAAAGCGTCATGACTATGTCTGCTAAATGTGATATAAAATATAAATTTCAGTATTCCTATCCACTTTGTATAACTACATGCTCCCGACGACGGTTTCCTGGAAAATCGCTTTGCTGTAGGTTGCTCAATTTAGTAGTACTTGGCCCCTGTTCCTGAAAATATGACCTGATAACCGACATACTGCGGAATTCTTAGCAAACCCGAAGGGCGACGCGAAATTCGGATCTATAAGCAGACTGTGACTTTTAAAGTCGCGTGCAGTGTTAAAACAATACCGAATGACGTCATCACCTATTCTTTAACACATATATGTTTATTGTGTTGTTTGTCTATGTAGAATTCTGGGTGACTGTCTTGGGTGGAGTAGCAAACAGAAACGAAGAGAACAATAAACTGTACTCTGTAGAAGTCTTAGGCTGTCAGATGTGGTGTTTAATTGATCTTCATTTTGATGTGGGAATAAAACATTATCCACCTCCCTTGTCCTATGCGTGGTCATGCATGGACCAAAACATTATCTGCTTGTAAAACATTATCAGCTGATATTCTTTGTTTTGGTTTTAAATAGTTTTCCCTGTGATTTGTTGTTACTGAAGCCATGTTTTGACAGCTATGTGTGGGTGTTGTCCTGCAGGAAGGATGTGGGACCTATACCTTTATTCAGTACTTGGTGTCAGCCCAAGGCAAGGCGTTCACCTGCGAAGCTGGTACAGCAGCGGGCATCAAGGAGCTGCTGATGCCTAGGATCAAGCTGGAACCCTTGCTCACCCCACTGGTGGAGAAGTTCATCCAGCTCTTGGAGAACGTGCAGATCCACCACAGGTGGGTCCAGTGCTGAGGCCTGCTTCCACGCCGTTTTGGCAGGGTTGACCTCCCCCTGCACGCCTACCACCAGTCGGGGAGGGGGGGGGAAGCAATTAGGTCTGATCAGCTTGACCCTAGAGCACCTCATCCTCCCCGTGCAGCGAGTACTCTCAGGAGAAGATCCGGCAGGAGATCCGGACGGTTCGTGAGCGGTTCAGTGGCCCCGACCTGAGCCACGAACTGGGCCAGATCCAGAAGCGACTGGACACGATGGAGCAACTTAGCCCTGACATCATCATGAACCTGCTCCTGTGTTACCGTGATATCCAGGTGAGCCATCAATGACGACAAAAGCGAAGAAACTAGGAGGGGCACCCCCTCAACAAAACGGTTGGCAGGTGGAGGTATACCGGTGTGAGTTTTGCTTTCTTTTTCTGTATCGCCTGAGAGAATATTGATGTATCACATCCATCCCGGCAGTAACCGGAACCTCCAATGTTGGTATGACATGTCGTGCCTCTCTATTGTACACCTGACTCATCGGTCATGCAGCCTGACATGCACGGTGTCTACTCCAGGACTACGGAGGCGTCATTAACCTTGTGGAGACCCTGATGCAGCTCCCCACCTGTGTAGTGACCACACAGCAGAACATCAAGTTCCATTATATATTTGCACTGAACAGGTACCTGCTCCTGAATTAGCCGGCCCCCCATAATATGGCCCTCAGAATCCAGTCAACAGACTCGGCCCTGTTTAATGAGAGTAACCAGGGTGTTGATGATTCACCAACTATTCAGCCCGGTGCCTCGTCAAGCTAATTCAGTGTTTCTCTGTTGCTGTGTAATTGTGTTATTATGAATTGGTTTCTGTTTATACATTCTTACTAGTATTACATGGTGTGGAATGTCATTCAGCATACCCAAAGTGTTAATCTACTGGCAGCTTGCAGTGATTAATGAATCTCGGTCACCAGATTGGTTTGGTGTTTTTTTTTTTGTTTCTCTTTTTTTTTTTGTTGCGAGTAGGAGGAATGCCCCCGGTGACCGTGACATGGCCCTGTCCATCATCATCCCCATAGTGGAGTCTGGGGATCGGGTACCGTCGGACGTCTACTGCCTCTGCGGCCGCATCTACAAGGACATCTTCCTGAGCTCTAACCTCAGCGACGCGCGGGCGCGAGACCAGGCCTGCTACTGGTGAGAAGGGGGAGCAGATTCCAAACTAAGACCCCACTGGAATGACGTCCTTCAGGGTTACGGTAACACTGAGTGTAATGGAGAGGGGTGAGAGCATAGCGCCTGTAGGTGATTCCAGTGGGCACCTTATGGTAGACCCTTCAATTCATTAACCGGAATTGCACCATTAAAATATGCACTTGCATAAATAGGTCAAATTGAGTACAACTAAATAATTATATGAGTCCTACTAAAACTAGCAGGAATAATGCATAGTACTCACACAATCCAGCAAGGCAGGGTTTTCTTACTTCCCCAGATGCATGCTGACTCGTTTTTTTATAATGTGTTACTGTTTCTTCTTTATTATTCAGCTGGTTATCCTGGTGAAGGTTACAGCGGTTTTCACGTTTACCTTCATTATTGTATATGCTTTATGTTTTATTCTGCATGCATTTTTAATATTCTTATATCTAGTCTATTCCAGTCTGATTTGATAGCCAGGACCCTGCTTTCTCAGGAAGTGTCAGCTTCAGATTGACACTTAGTGACGCCTTTTTACGCATCATCCTGATGCCGGATTTCCTGCTCCTTCTGCTGTAGGTACGGCAAGGCCTTCGAAACAGAGCCAACGTTACACTCGGGCATCAACTGCGTGGTTCTGCTGATAGCGGCAGGCCAGAAATATGAGACTTCTATGGAGATGCGGAAAATCGGTGAGTCTTCTGGCAGCACTCGGCTAGTGTAGTCAAGACCACCTAAACTGAGACCAAATTATTACCAAGACCAGAGTGTATCAAGATGGAGACAAGACCAAGACTAAGGCAGGGCTAGACCATAGCCAGAAATGGACTATGTTTGAGTCTACTTAACACACTGTAAATTGTGGAGCATAGGCACCATCTTGGGTCTAGGTATTATGGCGTAAGATTTGTGTCACAGCATAATTTGAACCATGGACGTTTTTTCTTAAAATTTCAATATAAATGCTTCTGTACAAATGTAGCATTTTTTCAGGTAAGACAGACCTTATTGGTTGCATTTGAACGTTCAAGCAGGATGTTTTACACCCAATCACAGTACTGTGTTAACCCTTTGATCCCTGTCCGTTTTTGAGCGTTTTCCTATCCCTTTGATTTCAGGCTTCTTACATTGTATGTACGTGCGTTAGCCACATATGCATCATGGTTTTGATTTGATTCTGGGCTACTCAGAAATCCCATAATTTGATGTGTAAATGCTGACACAGTCTTGATATCATCCTTATGAGAAGTGAGAGTCTCTATTATGTAGAAATGCAGGCGTTTCCTTATAGGCCTTTCTGTGTCTGATAGATAGCATGGTTTTATATTTTTAGATTTTTTATTTATTACTTTATAACTTCTGAAAGGAATTGAAATAGAAAAGCATTGTTTAGTTTATGATCCACTGGATAAACACAGACATAACAGACAGGTTTAGAGTCTAATGCTGAATGTTTATCGGTGATTTTTTGGCCTGTATACGCTATGATCGGTACAGGGAAATTTAAGAAGGAATCTTTCAGCTGGCATGTTCAAACAACAAGCCAACACTGAAGCACGTCACTGTGTTTACATGTGACAGGTATTCCCATTACACGATGGGTGTGTTCTCTTTCAACTGTTTTGACAGAGCTTGACATCAAACATACATATACAAACGTTTCTGAACAAAAATTTTGAAAATTTCAAGTAATTCTCTTCCTCGTAAATAGATTACTGCTTTTGTTGTTATTTCTAGTAGAAATCCAACTCATTTTTGAATGTTTTTCTATTCCTTTATTTATAGGCTTATAATAAAATAAACAAATCGGAAAATAAAAATTGTTTTCCAGAATGGTAGTGTGTGGATCACTGTAGAAGCAAATATGTGCTCTGTTTTCTGTCAAATGTGAGTAATATTGATGCTTTATGGATTATTAGGGGTGCTTTTCATGGGACATGTTATGCCTCATGGTGCACACCTGGAATATTTTAGTACACAATGTTGCAACTTGGATAACTGGATTGAGTAAATTCTCTTGATTGCAAAAATATGCGATTCATGTGGATTATATTTATCCAATGCTATGAGCCTGAGATTAATGGGTGTGAACATGAACACATTTATCGTTTGTCAGGTTCGAAGGGTTAACAAACAGATGACTGTTAAGCCATTGTAATAAATATAGAGATGTTTTGATGTGTGATCTTCACTGGTCTTGATATAAAACCTCAAATCCTTTATGTCCAAATAAAGTCGATTCTGAGACGAGACTAAGACTGTAAAATGTGGCCATGTGGCCAGATGCCAGTAGGTGGGTCAGTCAAAATTCAATGGTTATGTAACACGAGACAATGGGGCTGCATTAAGTCAGTCAGGGAATTCGTGATCATTAATCATTCTTATTTAATTTGGCCCTCCAATGTTAGATTCTTACGGTAACATTTCAAATACAGGTAAGTAAACACTGTGGCAGAACCTCATTTGTTATTAGTTAAATAATTCTGGGTTTTAAGTAGGTCCAATAGGAGTTCACATATCACCCCCATTTTAATCTCTTTACACTGGCTTCCCGTTACTTGTAGAGTTCATTTTAAAATCCTGGTTTTAACATAGAGTCCTGCAGAACCAGGCTACAGAACGTGTCACGGACCTTCGACACACTGGCACAGCGAGCCGCTCCCGTTCTGGTCACGGATTTTTAATGGTCCCTGGTCCACGTTTAGAGATCCAGGGTCACTGAGCCTATGTGGCTGCTTTTTGCAACAAATATGAAGAATAAAAATACATGGGAAAAAATGCAAGACTTTGAAAGCCTCTTCCAGTATCCCTGCAGTTTACAGGCTTTGTCGACAAGTTTAAATGTGTGCTGAAAACTCATTTAATTTGGACTCTTGCCAGCATCAGTATATTAGTATATGTTTATCATGCCTATTTCCCCCCTACCCTTTAGTACTGGTTTGTATCTGGGGATTTTTCTGACTCTGCCTTGTTTTTATTAGTTTTAACCTCATTTTTATAAATTTATGTACTGGTCGGAGAGCTGGTGCTCTTTTAATATGTAAAGCACTTTCTGTGAAAGGTGCTATATAAATAAACTTTACTTACTTGCTCAAGTGGTGATTAGT
>JAODUD010000134.1:22797053-22807090 GCA_026784285.1 Stomatorhinus walkeri
TGGAATGCAGCTGGGAGGAAGCGAAAATGTGCACTATCGGGCAGGGAGCTAGGAGAGGGCAAAAATGTGGACTGTCTGGAAGGGAGCTGGGAGGAAACGAAAATGTGCACTATCGGGCAGGGAGCTATGAGAGGGCAAAAATGTGGACTGTATGGAAGGGAGCTGGGAGGAAGCGAAAATGTGGACTGTCTGGAAGGGAGCTGGGAGGAAACGAAAATGTGCACTATAGGGCAGGGAGCTATGAGAGGGCAAAAATGTGGACTGTATGGAATGCAGCTGGGAGGAAGCGAAAATGTGCACTATCGGGCAGGGAGCTAGGAGAGGGCAAAAATGTGGACTGTCTGGAAGGGAGCTGGGAGGAAACGAAAATGTGCACTATCGGGCAGGGAGCTATGAGAGGGCAAAAATGTGGACTGTATGGAAGGGAGCTGGGAGGAAGCGAAAATGTGCACTGTCTGGCAGGGAGCTGGGAGGAAGCAAAAACATGGGCTGTTTGGGGGTCCCCAAGGATTGGGTTAAGAGACACTGTCCTAAGAGACTTTGTGTTCTGTGTGGCCTTAGTCAGTAAAATTTCAAAGTCACACAGAGTCAGTAAAAGGCTATGGCCCCACATGCTGGGCTGATGGACCCAGAATTCCTAGGTTTACCATCTCGTGTGCAGACCAGTTAAAATTAAGTGCGGTTGGTGCAGTTAAGATAACATGCTCAAATGGTGTGAGACTAACTGGACTATGGCCAGAGCAGTAGGGGGGCTCGTAGGCAACCTTTCCCCACTGGACGGCTAACAGATTGCTGGGCTTATTTTTTCTGTTCTCCTCCAGGTTCTGTGAGCTGGTGAACTCTTTAACCCAGCAAACTGAACTTCCAGTGGAAGAATCGGGCCTGGACTCCTGTGGGGCGGTTCTAGATGTGAGTCACTCGGAGTCTGGGTGCCCTGAGGGGCACCAATCCTGCAGTGGGTCAGGGGTCACTTCTCATTTCCATGGCGATTGATCAACAGCCTTGTGCCCCACTATTGGTGCAATCGGGTTGGCTTTTTTTTCCAATCATTCTACATGGTTTTGAGTTTATCCTGTGAAATGGGTGTAAAAGACATACGTTCCTGTTTTTTTTTAATTCATCCATCCATCCATCCATTTTCCATCACAGGGCACACCCACACACCATTCACTCACACAGGCACACCTACGGGCAATTTAAGAACTCCAATTAGCCTCAGCATGTCTTTGGACTGTGGGGGGAAACCGGAGTGCCCGGAGGAAACCCCACGACGACACAGGGAGAACATGCAAAGTCCACATGTGACCCAGGCAGAGAGTCAAACCCAGGTCACAGAGGTGTGAGGCAACAGTGCTAACCACTGCACCACCATACCACCCCTGCAACATGGCTACACTTTACTTATTAGTTCTCTTTTAATTGAATTATGGCCACATTTTAAGATTCAACTAAATGAGGGAAGGTATTACTAAAATGTTTTATTACTGTGTGATGAGCGGGGCTCTGCAATAAATGGCGTCAAATGTCTTTGTCAATCCCACAGTTTGAGTACGAAAAAAATGAGACGGGCGACAGGGTTATCCTGGGCAAGGGTACCTATGGAGTCGTCTACGCTGGAAAAGACACCAGCAACCAAGTGCGCATCGCCATCAAGGAGATTCCAGAGAAGCATTCCATGTACGTACATATGCTGACTGCCGCCCCGGACTCCCTGCCCTTCCGTCCGTGTCACTGTGATTTTTAAAAAAAAACTCTTCTGTCTTTATTTGTCATGCAGCTGCATGAGATCCTGGGGGGAGGAGAAGCGATGTGGTCGTAATGTGCTGCTTGCAGTTCCCACTGGAGGACCGATGACTGTTTAGATTCTCAGATGCCATGTTTACAGGAATAACAGATTATTTTCACAGCTGGTTTATATACGGCCGCAGAGATAAGCCAGGAGTGGTCGATTCCGGTCTCCTTGCCGTTTTCGGCACTGGCTGCAGCCGATGCCCTTCTGCGATTCGCGCTCTAATGTCGCACCCACCCTCCCATCGCAGGTATTCCCAGCCGCTCCATGAAGAGATCGCCCTGCACAAGCGGCTGAAACACCGCAACATCGTCCAATACCTGGGCTCCGTCAGCCAGGGGGGCTACATCAAGATCTTTATGGAGGAAGTCCCTGGAGGTAGCCTTCCCCGCTCGCCACGCCCCCCCCAGTCTGACCTTAACGGTCTGCTTGAGAAGCACAGCTGGATCCACCAGCCTGTCTCTTTCATGCTTCCACATGCTTTCACATTTGCAGTCAAAGGACATTTTTTCTTCTTTCTTTTTTTTTAAACTGCTTCTTCCAGTTTGACGTCAAACGAGCGTCCTCATCCATTCCCCGGGGTGGGAATCCCAGAAAGATTGCAAAATGCCTTGGATGTGAGTTTCCAGGAAGCTGTAGGCAGCTGCGTGCCCTGCTTACAGGAAGACAGGCCATGTAGGGCAAGAGTCTGCGTGCGGGACAGGAGAAGTGATGTTTAGGAATGCAGCGAGAACAGCCAATGTGTCCTTTTGAACCCTCACATCTCTACGTGCCGCTCTCTCCATGCAGGAAGCCTGTCTTCTCTCCTGAGGTCCAAGTGGGGACCACTGAAAGACAATGAAGCTACCATAGTATTCTACAGCAAACAGATCCTGGATGGGCTCAAGTATCTCCATGACAACCAGATCGTTCACAGAGACATCAAGGTACAAAATCTGGGAAGTAACGACTTGGAAACAGACTGGCCTTTGTAAACAACTGGCTAAACTGCTAAGTTATTTGCATATTAAATTGTATTATTCAGAGCAATATGCAGCCTTGCGCAAATTAATTGAAATAAGTAGTAATGTTTTAACAATCTGACTGTCATTTTCATTCCGGAAAGCCTTTTTTAGACACCTTTTCAATGGGTTGGGGTTACATCATCGTATGTGAGAAATTTCATCATTGTTACATTTCCTGACGGGTCAGGCATCTTGCAGCACGATCTGGCTCTGTGGCGTATGTCCAAAATGGTGAGGAGTTTCATCAGCAGATAGAAAAGCAAGGAACTTGACTGGCCTGGAATCTCTCTGGATTTAAAGCCTGTGGGGAATCTGTGGCCAATCTGCAAACAAAGCCTTTGTGAAATGGACTGTAGCACGAAAGATAAGATTATTCAGGCGTTAATTCAGATATGGTACTGAGACCCATCAGAGACTGTTCAGAATATCCAAATGGTACAGAAAAGCCGAGCAGGTCGTATTATGTATTGAAATGTTGACACGTCGAACTTTATTTCACTTAATTTGCGCATGGGTGTGTCTTGCTCATTCTGAGTGTTACGACTGGGCACGGTGGCAGTGGGTGGAAAAGGTGGCGATCCAGTCATGGCTCCAAGACAAGAACATTTTATTAAAGAAGATCAGGACACAAAGGAGTACTCCACAAATAAAGACCACGCGGGGTCGATAACAAATAGGGGACCGTAAGAATAATCTAAAAAAAAACACACAAAGTAACAGAAGTAGAGAAGTGAGCTAAATAGGAAAAGCCAAGTAGAGTACGGTATGTGCAGGAGCAGGAGCAGTACAACCAATCCACAGAGATACAGGGCGGCAAGCAACAGGTGGAGTTAACTAACTATAACCAATAAATACAAATAAACAGATGAGGCTGGCCGCAAACCCATGACCAGAGGATTCATGGTCTCAGAACCACACGTGCAACCCATTGAGCTATGTGGTGGTCCAGGAAGTAAGGGGAACACACTAGGGCTGAAAGGCTAGGAGACGAGGTGGGGGGGGAGGATGCCCCCCCGCCACCTGCGGGGTCAAATGGAGACATAACACATAGGCCAAAGTCGGATAGGCACTGACCCTGACAATCAGACGCCATTCACTATGTAGATTAACGACATACGTATGATGAAGTTACATTTGTAGTCACCAAGCTAGCTGTCATCCTGTAAACAATTCATCAAGTAAATATCTGCAGTAAGATTAACACCCTGACGTTGTTAATGCGTGATAATTTGAACAGAATATATTTACAGAAAACAATTTTGACTGAGTCAGTGTGAGTCATAATTTCCTTCTCTAAAGATGTGGAAGACTGCGTCATATTTAATTAAGAGCAAATACGCAGGATCCAAACAGTATTTGTGTTACAGGTAGTAACACATACTTAATAAACAATCTGTGTAGAACTGAGGTCACAAATGATGTGTGCCAAGATCTTACTGTGTGTACTACTCTCAGGGGGACAACGTGCTCATCAACACTTATAGCGGGGTGCTGAAGATCTCGGACTTCGGTACGTCTAAGAGGCTGGCCGGCATCAACCCCTGCACGGAGACCTTCACTGGTAAATGATGACCGGACCTATTGGGAAGGGGTGTGTTCATCTCCACTGTCGTTCTGACACCCATCTGACCTGATTCCACCCAGGAACCCTGCAGTACATGGCCCCGGAAATCATTGACCTGGGCCCCCGAGGTTATGGGAAGCCCGCCGATATCTGGTCACTGGGCTGTACCATTATCGAGATGGCCACAGGGAAGACCCCCTTCCATGAGCTGGGCAACCCCCAGGCAGCCATGTTTAAGGTTAGGGTCAGAAGTCACATCTTCTGCTCTTCCAGTATATATAAACACACCTTGTTGTAGTTCACAGATTCAAGAATAAAGATTTCATCATTCTTTGGCAAGTGGAGCATGATAATCTATCCAACTTTCTAACTTCCAAATGCTTGTCTGTTATACATGGAATACACTAAATAAACTTTATGGATGTGTAAAAAGAAGTAATAATCATTATAATCATGTAATTGTGTAATGCTTGTTATCAATGTGTATTAAAGCTGTTGTGGTATGTTAGCATGTTACGGTTTACTTGCATCCGGCTTATGAATGTTCTATGAATGTTCTATGAATGCATTATGAAGGTGCAGTTAATGTATATGTTACTTATATTTGGTACGATCCCCCCCTGCCTGCGGTCTAGGTGGGCATGTTTAAGACCCACCCCACCGTTCCAGAGAGCATGTCCATGGCAGCAAAGACCTTCATAATGTGCTGCTTCGAACCCGAGCCCGACAAGAGGGCCACCGCCTCTATGCTGCTGCAGGACGTCTTCCTCAAGCGGAACGGGCGGAAGAAGGTGCCCCAGATGGAGACCTACGCCAGAGTCACGCGGGCGTTTTCCCCAGGTGTGTTTGCTGCAGGTGGCAGGATGCCCATGTGACTGACTTTACAGCAAAGCTGCTGTCACCTCACGGGCTTCGTACCTTGACAATCCTAACTTAGGTCTAGCAATTTCGGAATTTCCCCCTAAATTAAGTTAATTCCCCTTCAACGTATTTGTGGCAGGGATTCTTTAACACCACTGCCCCCTACAGGTGAACTCCATCGCAGTCAGTCCATGCCCACCTCTGAGCAAGCTGAGGACTGCAGCCTGGCAGCAAAGGTGGACTTGTGCAGCTCTTTGGACCTGAGGAGGGCCATGCCCACCTGCACGAAGAAGCAGGGGTTGGATAGCTTCTTCTCGTAAGCAGATGACAGAATCACACACATCACCCATTTGTAATCTAACCCACAATCACATTCTGGGTTGCAGAGGAAAGTCATCACACTTCACGCTCTCAGAGGCGAGCTGGGATTTGAACCCGCACCCCTCGGAGCCATGAGGCCAAAGTTCAATTCCTTGAGCCAGTGCGCCTTATCTCAGCTACTCATGGGACACGGTGATAGCGGATAGGTGGCTTTGTAGGTAATGTAGGTTTTACCATGCTGGTTACAGTCCCAGAGTTTCAAGATAATTCGGTCCGAGGTCCGGCACATAGAATAGCATTTATCTGGTTTTGGTTTGTTGGTTTGTTTAAGCAGAGGTCTCCTTTGGCTTTTCATGTTATTATGAACTGCCGGCTCTCTTTTTGTTTGAGCTTCCATTGGGAAAAGGACGCGTGCTGAGGAACGGCCAGCTGTGTCCCTTATGTGCTCGCCGGCTGCCCGCGTCCTGATTTTATCCGCTTTTATTGCCGTTGATTAGATTCCTCCCTACAGCAAGACCGATGACATTGCGGTTTTATGGCGTGTAATTGTAACTGATAAGGAGACGTAACTTTACCGCCGGGCCAACGGAGTGTAATATCAGTCACAGAGACTGCGGGTATTTCTGAAAGGTGCCTGCAGATTGTGTAGTAATGGACACAGGAGAACCCGCATTATGGAGCCACACCGTATTGCAATGACGGCGCTCGTCTGATTGCGCTATTAGCACCTTTTGTGATATACTGCAGGACAGCTACTCAGCACACATTAATTGCTCAGAGTCAGGCCTATGCTTTTCATCAGACCGGCATAAAAAATGGAAAAAAATCAGTCTTGGACGTAAATTTGTCCTGTCGGCAGAATCCCAGACGACACATCGGACATCAGCCCAGTCACGACAGGGGAAAACCTGGGCCTGTTTCTCTTGAGGAAAGTAAGCGAGCGGAGAACCACGCTGAACTCCATCCTGTGCGAGAACATCAACACCGTGGTGAGCAACATCCAGGAGATGCTTCCCCAGGTAGGTCAGCAGCCGTAACCATGACAGCTCTCACTGGCAGGGCTGTCGGTCAGTCACAGGGTCCACAGTGCTTCAGGGACACATATGTACACAGGGACTGTGGGCGGGGCCTTGGGAGCACTGGCCCCAGCGGAAAGCTGATTGGCCCCCTCGCATGTCACTCAACAGTTCAAAAAAACATCATTGGCTAAGTATAAAGTTGACCCCTCACCTTAAAAGAATACTAAAATTACTCCGGGCACACACACCCCACAATGAAAAATGCAGCCCTGCTTGTATGGAGCCTTGATGCCACCGGTTGTTTCGTTGTTGCTGAGACTAAAAATCTACACAAACTACCTGCAAAAAGTGTCTAGTCACATGACCTCTTGTCTACATGATTTAAGATGGCACTGACATGAGTCATTCCAATAACCCATCACCACGCCCTGGTACGGTGTGTTTCGGAGGACGATTAACGACTGGCACCTTTCCATGGCTCTTCCTCAGCATCCGGAGGGTCAAGCTCCATCCAAGCAGCACATCACGGACCTGATCTGCTGCCTCCGGGAGCACGTGCACCAACCGGACAGGACCAAGCTGAACAGCTGCCTCAGGAAGCTGCGCTCCAGCCTGCTGGCGGTCTCAGTGTCCCAGAACAGCGTGCAGACAATAGTCTTCGGCTTCCAGGACGCGGTCAGTTATGGCCGAGTATAACCTATGGTTGCCCATTGGGGTCAAAGGTCTATGTCTAACCATGTCTTTATGGAGAGGGTGTGTAACCAACAAACCCTCCCCCCCCATACTGTAACACGAGCCCTGTAGCATGGGATGACCAAAAGTCTAAAGATTACAGTCTAAAGATTTAATGGGATCCAAAAGGTTTATTATCATCTGTACTAGTAAAAGTACTGAGTGCGGTGAGCTGTGTTTTCTGCAGAGAAACACAAAATTAACAGGATATAGGACAAACAGTTAGGTGAAATATATATATAACTGAATATGTAAATGTAAATATGGATGTGAAGATATGGATGTATGTGGAAGAAGAAAAATGGTTTGTATAACAGTGCAAGTATAGTGCAAAACCAAAAGCTCTAGTGGATTCGAGGTTGTAATAATAGTGCAAGAATAGTGACAAGTGCAGCGTCACGGACAGTTCAGAAGTCGTATGGCAGTGGGGATGTCAGAAGGAATCCTGCTGTTACTTTGGAGAATAAGAGCATTTCTACTGCAGTAGCCGCACGTTGGAGTCCGCAGAGACCTGCTCGCTCCCAAATGGCTCTAATTAACAGCCTACTGACAGATTGAACGTCACCTTGTGCGTCAAAGATGCGTCATGTAATTAGGGGTGTATGCCTTAAGCTGTGACAGAAATAATATTTATTACGTAGCTCATATCAGGATCATGATGGTTAGGATGACTGGAATATTGGTGACGCGCACTGTCAGAATTGGGAAATGTTCAGTAGAGTGAACACGAGTACCTGGTTAGGGCTGACCGCAGCAGATGTCGAATGCGTAAGGTGAGCGGGAAGCAGATTTCCTCACCATTAAGTGTGTAATGAGCCATGAAATCGTCTGCTAAGTGTGGCGATCTGGGCTCATCTGCGTCCAGCCATTGGGGTTTACCACCCTGTGATTATACGCTGTACAGGCTGTGCCCTTGTTTTACCAGATGCCCGCTTCATTGATTGGTCTAGAGTTTTTGACGGAGTGAAAAGCAGTATTTAAATGACGATATTTAAATGACGATATACTGCAGAGTAGCTGAGGACTTGCGTTAAAGGAGCAGTTCACCCGAAAACTGAAAAAGGTGTGTTTTAGAGGAGCTTTGGTGCCGTCTATCCATCTACGTTGTTCTGCTGGGAGATGCTCAGTTTTGGGGATATCGGGCACAGAAATGTCAGGCTTCTCTTGAATGTAATGGGACCGAATGGCTTTCTCTCTGTGGTGATTAACGCACCAAAAAAATGCAGTTGAAATGTCTCTTACCCGTGGGTATCGTCCCTGGGGGCTGCAGCCCTGAGTATTTTAGCCTCGATGCCAATCTTCCTTTTAAAAAAAAAAAAAAAAAATCAAGCATCAGGTAAATGTGACTTGTCTTGTGATCTTAGCAATAGCTAGGAGTACCCCTGCTCTTACTAGAAATCGTGACCCAGTTACTCAAGGCAATCCACAGACTTTGTAGTGAGCAGTTTAATGTATGAAGTACTTTCTTCTACCAAACTCCACACACCAGTCAAATCACTGCGCAGAAGATATTGCCGAGGTCCTCATGCTTCCAAACTGACCTTCTCTGAAGTGGAACAGAATGAGTCAATATTTATTTGAATCGCCATATCTCGCTACAATGTATTTTTAAAAGCTAAGCACATAATTATGGCACCATAACCAGACCCTTTGTTTAGATCGTCTCTGCTTCACTGTTTTTAGGTGAAGAAGGTTCTGAAACAGCAGCAAGTTAAACCTCATTGGATGTTCGCCCTGGACAACCTGCTGAGACAAGCTGTGCAGGACGCAATTGTGATCCTCCTGCCGGGTAGGAGCCGCCCTGCCCTGGACACCCCCCAGGCTCCAACCACACTTACCCCACCAGCCAATGCTTGGAGGTTAATGTTGATTGACAGGTAACGTTTTGCCTGCTCCAGAACTGCAGCTGCAGCTGGAGTCATTTGAGATGGACGATACGGCGGAGGCCGGCGATGGGGGGCTAGGGAGCACCCCCAGTAAGAGGAAGCGGGAAGCTGCACCAGTGACCCCATGGGAACTGCCAAACTCAGAGCAGCCTGCGCCCGGCTTGCCTGACATTAGCAGCTACCATGTCACCCTCACTGGGAAGCTGCGACAGATTCGCCAAGACACGACAAGGTACCCGTCTGGTTTCCTCGGGGTCATAAAGACTTGACCCCTTCCGTGCCAAGATGCTGAGCCCGTTGCACCACATCTGATCTACATGTGGCGCACAGTTTAAACCTTTGACTAGTGGTATGGATACTTGATTGATGTTAAATGCACTTTGCAATCTACACTGTCAGAAAAAGGGTACATCCCTAGTACTATTTTATACCCCAAGGTACAAGTAACATTAATGTGCCCCCAACTGCACATAAATATTCCTCAGTCAATTTCTGTACTTTACCTACAGCTAAGGTACAGTTGGCGCACCCTTGAGGGTATAGCCTCAATAACAAGTAATCGTACCCTCAAAGGTACAAATTGGTCCTTTTTCTTCTCACAGTGTAGAGCAAATGCTTTTTAGTATAGTGCTGCGACAATTGGGGCCCAATATGTATGAAATAGCTTCAGTGCCTCATGCAAAGCAAAAAGACATTGATTGTCATGCTTAAAATTCAGCTGTTTACAATATGGAAGCAAGCATTTTGTTGACAGCAGGTGAGACAGAAATGGTATGGCCAGTAGAGGGCAGTGTTGTGGTACGGTTGTATACATTTTAGAAATTTTTAGAATTTAGTGATTGTCATTGTTGACACACCACA
>JAODUD010000134.1:22861450-22871882 GCA_026784285.1 Stomatorhinus walkeri
CATTAAACAAAACCATTGTCCAAATTGTAAGATAGGGTTAAGACAATTTGGTTTAACTTAGGTTTCCTCCTGTTTGGAAAGTAGTCTTCACTTCACAGCAACAATGTGATTTAATTGCTATAAATAGCATCTGTAGTGGCTGCGGTGCTCTTTGGATAAGAACGTGCAGCCTGTAATGTTTTTCTTTCTTGGGTTGTAGTTCTACATGATGTCCAACAGGGGGCAGCACTAGTATGAAGGTAGGTGAAGAGGCACTAGGCATCTGATCAAGCTGCCTTCTCGTGCAGATCAAAACAGCTGATCCCATTTACTCCCCCCAAAGGCTTTAGTCAGGAGAGACTGAGAGTTAACACCAACCAATAGAAGGTGAAAATAAATTGAAACTCTTCTGGAGGTGCTGGTTGACTCCGTGTGCTGGTGGCCCCGTGACCCCGTCCACTGGCCCAGCTGTCTGCTGCCGTGTGTGAAGTTTTGGGGGCTATTTTCAGCGGGGTGTCAGTGGTCTGTGACAAATGGGAGCCAGTTTAGTGGAGGTGCTGAATGAATTCCTGGAGAATCGGTGTGTGTGTTGGGGGGGGGAGGGTATCTGTGACAAGATTTATGAGGCTCTGATGGTCTGGGCTAGCCTGGGACAGTAGGAAGATCTCACCTCCCCCCCCCCCTGGAATTTCCACTAACATTTTGGGGATTAAATCATAGCGGTACATGGTAGCCTTGACAAGAACTGCAGGTAATGCCTGTAATTAGAGATTGGCCGGTATTTACTGCGTGTTAATAAATCGTTTAATGTTCAACATTTCAGACAGTGTTTGGATTTTGGTGTAACATAAAAAGACACACTGAAAAATAATAATAATAATAATAATAATAATAGACTGTATAATTTGGAATCGATTCATGTTTGTTTGGGATGCATGATCCACCAGCTGGACCATTGTAAACATTTGGGGAACATTAATGTGTTGTTTACATTGCCCGTTTAAAATGAGAGCCGTGTTGGAGCCGTGTGATGGAACACGGTAGGCAGACACAACGGGAGTGCTGTCTGATAAGCCGGGCGCGTAGGCGGCTGCCGTTTGATGGTGGGGAGTCTGCTGGCGGCCGTGGGTCCGACTATTGACAGGAAGTGAAAGCAGAGCCAGCTGTCTTCTCAGCCGGCTGCCTAATAGCCCTCCTGAAGGAGAGGGTAATCCTGGCAACAGGCGCGTCAGGACAGCACGGCTGTCATCTTCTGTCACCATCGGCGCTCGGTTTTTCTAATTGTCCCATGGATTCAGGACGGCGGGGTGTTTCAGACCGTAGTGTGCCTGCTATAGAGCTACACCGCACCTCAGCCGCTGTTCGTGGAGCAGGCGGTGCACAGATCCAGTGCACTGAGCGCTGCTAAGAGGCTAATTAGTCCTCAGTATGGAGAACCTCAGACGAAAGGCACGCACAAGCATGTGATTTAATACTTTTGCAATGTAATACCTTGGATCGCTGCACACCTTCCTTACGTAAATGCAGATTCGGGGAAATAATTCATCCACTAGAGGTGCTGGTGTCCAAATGTCACCCTTTTGATTGGCAGGATGGTTTGCCTCTTAATCCTCCCACTGACAGTAGGGATGTTTCAAAACGCTGACCTCTCAGCAGTTAGGGCAGGGTTCGATTCCACAAGTGTGCAGGTCCGGTATCCACCGTTCGCCTTCCTGGTCCTCGTGGAGTGTTTTTCTTTTCTAGAGTGTAAGTAAGAGTCATGGACAAGTGATATTTGATAATTACAGATGAAGGGCTTGTTGTTACTGGCTGTGAACCCCTGACCCGGTTCTGGTGGTGCAAATCAACCCGGGAGATCACATTGATGGCACCTGGAAAGGCCCCCAAAGTTAAAGGGCACTTCCTGCTTCACCACAGCGTTCCGAGAATGCTCTGTGAGTGTTTCAGCAGTGTACACTAATAAGGACGCACTTTTTAAGAGCACATGGCTCATTGCAGGAGAGTTACATTTTCCAGTGTTACCTTAGCACATGGTCCAAATAAGAGAATTATTGACATTTTCCTCTTGCTTAAATTGGCTCAGTTATCTGGGTATTCCCTACACGGACTTCTGGTCCTAGCTAATGGAAAAGGGCCTCATAATTAGTGTACTTTTACAGATTTGTCCAGACTACCTCTCATATCACATTATAGTTTGCTAGTTTGCAGTGATACATATGGCGAAAGCTCCCCCCCCCCATACTCTCCCCCATTCTCAAGATGCAACCGCAGTGGTGCCAAGATGCGTTGGCGTGTAGGAAGATTTGAGTGCCCCATTTCCTGTTTACCACTCAGACTCGTGTACCCAGGATGGTTCCTGGGGGGGGGGGGGGTGTCTAAATTCACAGCCCGGACTCCGTTTGGCTAATCAAGAGCAAAATGAAGCAGCAACAGGAGGAGCTAGTGCCGTTGTTTCCAGAAGGGGATACTTCCTGGTTACGCACAGCTGCATCTCCACTGGCGGTGCAGTGAAGAGATAGATCGGGTTATCGATGGGAGGAGTGCTGTTGCCCAAGGTGACAAACATACTTATGTGACTGGATGTGCAGAGTCCAAAGGACAACTGAAGTGAATAAATGCTAGTTCCAGGAACTTCTAGAAGATTTCCTGTGCTGTGGCAGACAGGCATTTTCATAGCACATTGCCATACGGGGCAACCTTGAGTAGGAGATTCAATGGCTTTGGCTAAATACAGCGACACTGTGTTACCCAGCTGTGTAGCGAGTGCACGATACGGTCTGGCTTCCTACACTTGTGATGCACAGACAATGACTGGGTCAGTCCGAGCTTTAAACACCTGTCAGGCTTTAGACAATAATTTGCCAACAGCAAGTGCCAGAAATGACTTTCCAGACTGGGTCAGAGTTCCTGGAAGGACATTTAAGCAGGGCAGGTTAGCCTGAGAAGCGGTATGAGGAACCAGCCTTGTGTCGTTAGCGACCTGAACCTAAGGTGCTGCTGAGTTCTGTCTTTAAACCGTATTCTGTTTCCCTATTCTGGGGAGACTCCCCAGTCGCTTTGGGGGCTGGTTCCTGGCTCAAAGTTTGGTATTTTGCAGACTAATGAGTGGATTCACGCTGTACTGCTTAGTGTCACTCACTCAAACCAGACTGAGAACCATTATCGCAGATCAAAACTGCAATGTTAGGAAAACATAAAGGGTGATTGAATGACACCCCTGGAAAATTACATCCCCAGTGGGAGGCAGCATAATAAGCTGGAGATTAAGGAATTGTGTGGTTAAACAGACTACACAGAGTTAACCAGGTACTGCCCGGAATGGCCCTGTAAACGCGAAAGTGGCTATGTGAGACCGTCAGCACCAGAACACGGCGTCACACAAGTCAAGTCAGACTCCAGACAGAGCTACAAATAGGTACTGCAGATCCAGATGAGGCTCCCTGAATGCAGCTTTCATTACAGCTGTATTCAGAATATAATGGTGCATTTATAATTTCTAATAGGGATTTTCCAGTTACAGATTCACTCATCAGATAAGTAGGAGTGGGATCTAGTAGTCAAGGGAGCAGTTTAGAACAGTTGTCCTCAATGCAGGTGTCAATGTGATTTTACTTGTCAGCTAATTGGGAAAGCCTTCAATTACCTGGCAAAGACGTGTAGGTGTGGACTGTAAAGGCTGGGGACTGGGCGGAAACCACTGCGTTTATAGCCTTGGAACCAGAGTAGCTGGTTAATCTTTTTTCTGACAGTAATAACTGGAAGTGGAGTCTGCATTGAAGAAACATTATCAGCAGATGCATCAGACGTGCTGGCCGGCCAATAGTCTGCCCACATACCACACATGTTTTGGCCGATGGCCAAGATTATGTTGTGAAAACCATTCATAAGGTCATCATTTTATATGATATTATTCAGACTATGATGTGTTTCTTGATTAGTCATGGTGGGAAAGATATGAAGATAAAATGTTGCCCTGAAGGATTTGTAGCCCGACACAAAAGCATGACCACCTGTTAATTAAGAGTGCAACCTATACAGTTTACAAGTTTCAGGTTTTATTAGAACACAGTGAAATTCTTGTGCCACACTTGCAAGAGACAGGACTGGTGCATGCTGGGATACGACAACCACCATTGCAATAATAGATGAGACGTTACTAGAGTACAACATAGGAAGTGAAACATAAATACTCAATAAATAGCTTGTGCACTGGTGAAGGATGTGCAAATACCCAAAGAAGTAGACATTACTGATAATGTGCAAAAGTGGAATTTTAACAACAGCATGCAGAAAAATGTGGTGGGTAATGAGATGTGGGTCAGTGGTTATTTAGCAACATTATAGTGTGGGAAAGATGCTGATAAGAGTGGTGGCGCCCTGATAAAGGTAAGATCCAGGTTATAACCTGTTTTCTTGTTATGAACTCCACCAAGCCTCGTTTCTGATGTACGGTCACAGTCTTGTCATTGAATTTGTCATATTTATTACATTCATCACATTCCACACATGTAAATATGTGATGCCACCAACTATTCTTCTGAGCAGAGACTGAAAGTTCAGATCCAGAACATAAAAATCCAGACCAAGATTTTGTTTCAACCAACCAATTGAGATTAAAGAGTCACATGCTCAGAGTACTCAACTGGTTGGTTGAAACAAAATCTTGGTCTGGATTTGTACTTTCAGAACCTGAACATTCCACCTCTGCTTCTGAGTTTGCTGGCCGCCCTTCGCTCCAGCAGAGCCTTGGGATCCTGGATCTACTTGGGGGAAGTAATGAAGGGATGGGGGCGGATCCTCCACGGAGCATGAGTACAGGGTGGAGAGGCCCTGCACATGTGCCGTGCCCTTTCTGAAATCCACAGCAAGTCTGCGAACATTGAGACCCCCTACTTCAGATACCATAGTACAACTTAAATGAAAATGTCAAGCTGCTGCTCACCCAACACCTTAGCTCCTGAGTCTACTGTCTCCTTCTCCTTCATTGAGGGCTCTCCTAGTTTTTATGATACCAGTTTACTCAAAGGTGCCCCCTCACCCCCTCTACCTAAACCGGGGTCACTTCCAGCATGGATGTTTTCTCTCATTCTTCCCTTCTTCTTTGTGTGCCTCTCTTCTCCACTTCCTCAGCTGTCCACCACAGTTGTCCACATCTCTCTTGGAGTAACTAAGTGAGCATTCAGCTCTGACGTTGACCCCTATCTACAATGCCACATTGTCCTGGATGCTCCACCATCTGTTGAGTATGACAATTCCTGAGCAAGCACTTAGTCTTCAACAGACAGGGTGGTGTCACTGGTGTTTTGCATTGGTGTGGTTTGGCATCTGTTTCACATGTTTGTTAGTACTCCCCTGTCACCGAAAGATCTAAAATGCGTGGACCTGCAGAACTGCTTCCAAAACCCATGTGTGCTTATAAAGGAGGGAGAAGAGATGGGTCACTGGCTATCTTGGCAGCACTAGCAGAGTTTTGGGGATTGTTTAGCTTAATTGGCACCACCCTCGCCTCCCTCCAGGCTTGACAAGCCACACATATACAGCTCCAGGCTCCAGCAGATCCTTGGCTGCAAAAGGCCAATGGCCTTGGTGGCACGAGACCAAGCTGCTATTGAGAAGCCTGTACCGCCTGCACACAAAACTGTGTTAATGAGTGGCAATGGCAGTGGGAGGGGGCCATACGCACCGGAAATGCTAAACAATAGTCGGAGTGAAGCGAAATTCAGAAAGGAGCAAGGAGAAAAACTGTGGGAAGAGTCTGAGCGCTCAGAGACGACCTCGCACTGCATGGGAGCAGGACGTGCTCGCTGCCCAGAGCTGGCACACTTCGACGCTACATTGGTGTTGCGCAGAAGGCGATTGAGTTGCATCAAATCTTCTGGCCAGGGAAATCCTAGCAGCCCCACCATGGTTTATTTCTGGCTGAAACAGGACCTCGGTCACAGGATCATCAACACAAAGGGGAATTGTTCAGCTCTCACTCCCCGTTTGTGGAGAGAACAGAGGAGTGGAAAAAGCAGGGCAGCCAGAAATATGAAAGTCTGAAACATGTGTTGCTCATTCAGAGCTAAAAAGCTGAAAGGCGTATTCTGGGAGGAGACTCGTGTCCCGGCCCGATCTTTGGAGGCTCGTTTTTCTGCCTTCTCTCATAAGATCCTGCTCCAGTGATAAGCGGGGCTCTGAAATCCAAGCCCAATGCAGCGATGTGAGATCTTGTAAACTTGCATGTTTTGGTGAGTGTTCCGGGCACAAAACGGCAATAAAAACTGCCGCCTTGCTGCACAGCACATGGCGTATGCAAGACAAGTCTTTAGGACTGAGGAGATGATCTGCTCCTGTGGTAGCTCTTCAGTGGGACGGCGGGAAATGCTGAGAACAGCCATGATCACCTGATGGAAATCCAGGGGGCCCAGCTGTGGTCACACAATAACATTGGAAATAAAGAAATTGCAAATACTGACAATGGTGGTCATAGCAACGTGGTGGTAGCTGGGCAATGCCGTCCCACTAGGGCGAGCATGGCCATTTGCAAAGTAAAATAACATGCTGATTAGAGGTTACATGGGCACAGGAAAATTCTGGAAAATTCTGGCGTACCACTGCACTCGTATATTTGTTATACGTTAGTGGTTGCGGCATTCACACTGCCATATAGGCCGAGAGTGATGGGAGTACGGCAGGAAGACCTTGGAAGGGCAAACCCTAGGTTGATGTCAATGAGACATCAACGAGACATCAAGCGCTGTTGCTGAATGCTGCGGTTGGCCAAATCTGGATGGGTGACCTCCTTCTCTGACCAAATCCTACAGACCCAAAGAATGCATCTATTCAGACCTTGAATGAATGTGAAAGTCCTATGCATGCATGCAGGGGGTATTCTCTTTCTTTGGACAAATGCCCGAAAGCTATAAGACAAGTATCTGGCATCCAAAAAGATGAGCACTCCAAGGGTAACAGAAGGAAGAGAGGGTCTGTTGAAATCAGCTTCCTCCGGGGACCTTTGAAATTGAGATCACTTTTTAATGAACACTGGGTCGAGTCAAAAAAACGGAAATGAATGGGGCAGCGGCAGCTGTGCTGGAGATGAGGTAGCCACCTGAAGCTGCCCATGGTGCAAAGGTCAGCAGCTTCTGCTGGTCTGGGCCTGTCTGCCACTTTGGCTTTGTGGGAATTTGCTCCAGGACTCCTTGCCAGAGATGAAGCTCCGTGATTAATGGCTGCCTTTGTGAGAAATGGGATCATCACGGATTGGTTCACTGAGGGCAGCTCAGGCAGTCCAGTGGAGGGTTGGACAACCTGCAGCTGAAATCATCTCTAATAAGCAGAGTATCATGCCATTACCAAGGACAAGAAGGAACTGGGAGGCTGTCACTTTATACAGGTAAAACAACAACAAATTTATTTTCGTATAGCGCATTACCACAACATTGCATCGTCTCAAAGTGCTAGACAGCACCCCCACCCAAAGCCCCCAGTGAGTAAGCCATAGGCGACATAAAATGAAGGACTATTTGATCTGGTCATGATAATCAGACACTGCAACAATGGTACTTCTCCATCTGTCTGTTAATCCAGTATAGTATGGGATAGAGTTTATAATGGGATCATCCCAATTTGAAAGCATAAAATGCCTTGATCCATGAAAAAACTTAATTGGTCCATATTTTTATATACGTCTTATATCAAAGTGTACCCCTACTGTAGGTATGGGGGGAGGAATTTACAATAGGATCTCTGGATTTTGGGTTTCTTCTTGAATTTTGGTGGTGGTCTTGGCTGGGAGCCCTCTATAAAATTTGCCAGCCAGAACTGTCTCATTCCAGATGCCAGTCCAGGAATGCCAGTTCATCACAGGGTACGCACATGCTATTTATTTAGTGTTACGTGCTTTGTGAAAATATTATGAGATCCTGTCATTGGACATGTAGAAAACAAGCCCCCTTTCTGCCACCATGGAAGCTGTAGCTGAATCGGTTCTCAGGCAGAGGACTTCGGCGAGTAGCCGGCATGTCATGAAAAGCCCGCGGGTCAAAGAACAACAGGCCATTGGGGAAGAGGCCGAGAGCTGTGGGCGGGAGGGGAGCTGACTTATTCATGCCGCAGGAATGTTCTGGATGGTGGCTTGTTCTCTGGCTGCTTGTTAATGAAACCAGAAAGGGGATGTGATTTCCGGTGATTGTTTGCAGCAGCTTAAAAACTGAACAACTTTGTCACTTACACATATGTTCAGTGAAAATTAACATTTTTTTCAGAGTCTACGTTCGGTATATGCATATCTTCAGCACATATCTGCGGCATGCATTGCCATATCTGTGATGTATTGAGTTAACACTCATAGCTTTGTTAATGCTGCAAGCTATGTCCCAACTGCGTAGCTGTAGCAGATGCACGTGTGCACGTACAAACCAAATAATGAGAGACGGAATACAGGATGCAGGGGAGACTTTGGACAGGATGCAGGAGACACCATGGACATGGTGTAGGGACGTTATGGGGAGGATACAGAAGACACTTTGGACAGGATGCAGGGGACACTGTGGACATGATGCAGGGACATGGTGGACAGGGTGCAAGGGACACTGTGGACTGAATGCATGTGACATTGTGGACAGGATGCAGGGGACACTATGGACAGGATGCAGGGACATGGTGGACAGGGTGCAGGGGACACTGTGGAAAGAATGCAGGGACATGGTGGACAGGGTGCAGGGGACACTGTGGACAGGATGCAGGGACATGGTGGACAGGGTGCAGGGGACACTGTGGACTGAATGCATGTGACATTGTGGACAGGATGCAGGGACATGGTGGACAGGGTGCAGGGGACATTGTGGACAGGATGCAGGGGACACTGTGGACAGAATGCAGGGACATGGTGGACAGGGTGCAGGGGACACCATCTAAACCAAATTTTGGACTTTGTCGAGGGTGGGGCCTTGGATATGTCTCTTTTCAAATCATTCGTTTATGGCCAAGCAGTGCATTCCTGCTCCAGGAGACTTTCCCTCTCGATGGTTTGCGTGCTTCTTCCATAGCAGGTGATGGCAACATTAGTTACTCACAGGTAGCTCAGCTTAGCAGCTACTGCAGCCTTGCACTTATCCTCCCATGTGCCAACAGATTGTGCACTTTTGATTAATGGCGTCGCTGTTTTCCCTGCTTAATTACACAGCCATTCTGGCTATTCCAGTGCCGTGCCAGGCATCTTATGAACGGGAGCTTTATTCCAGTGAAATAAACAGTCCCAAATGAGGAGGCACTATCAGCTCTCAGGGGGCCAGAGATGACATTTTTACTGTGACAACTTACAGCATATTTTCAGTAAATTTATTGCACTTTGAAAAAAATTGCACTATGACTAAAATATTGTGTTCTCGAGCAGAGATAATCAAAATACAGAACATGCTGCATCATATGACAAATAAGTTGGATTTGGATGGTATGTGAACAGATATTTGAATATTTTTGAGTTTTTGTTGATATGGTCATTATCTACAATGACTAGTTATTTGGGTTTGCAGTGATCAAGCACATGGGAACCAGGGGCAGGTCATTCTGGGGAACACGTACCTCCTGGTGTTTAATTTTTGCTTTATTCACCCCCCATCAAAGAAAAAGCATTTTCATTTAATTTATTAATTACCAAACTCTGTTCCATTGCCTCGGCAGCGAGGCAGGGAGCCTAACCCAGGACAGAGAGGACAAAAGGCAGGGGACACCTTGATATGGTGACCTTTTAGAGCTTGGGTGTCTAAATTGGCAAGCTAATAAGTTCTCGCTTATCATATTACAGCTATTGTGTGGAGGGACAGCGCAGCAGACCGTGCAGACACATGCTCTGTCAGTGTGAGTTAAGCACCCTGCTTTAGACTCCGTTTCAAGTTCACGTCTCAAGTTCAAGTTTCAAGCTTTTGTTGTCACATGTGTTCCGAAGAATGCAGTGAAATTCTTGTGCTGCAGTTGTAGTGTAGGGGACAGGTGTGTGGGGCAACCGGTAAAGACCCCGTGACGTTGGCCTGACAACCAGGACATCTACGGAAACAGATTCCTCAAGAAAACCAGGTTCATCCTCAAGGACCTTAGCCATCCACCCATAAACTGTCTTACTCGTCCTGTTGTGGAAACGGTACTGGAGCATCGAAGCGCAAACAGTTTCCACCCTCAGGCAGTGAGGCTACTCAATAGCTGATAAGGCCATTAGCATAGACAGTTTTATTTATTATTGTTATTGTTGTTGTTTGTATTATAAATCTGTACTGTTTCACTCGTTCTATTTACTATTTTACTTATTTATTTCTCTGATGTATTTCTCATATATATCCCTCACTGTAGGGAGCACTCTGGGAAATTCCTTTCATTGCCTCTGCTTGCTGTGCTGTTTTGCATTTCACAAATAAACATTGATTTGACTTAACAAAGACAATGTATGACACGTCAAACTCCGTGGGGGGGGGGG
>JAODUD010000134.1:22880022-22891831 GCA_026784285.1 Stomatorhinus walkeri
CAGACACCACTTCAAATAACGCCCCCCCCCCCCCCCCAACCCCGAGTTAGAGTCCATACGTGCGCCACCTTCTTGAGTTTCCTTCACGTAGACCACTGAGTGCTGACATGACCTGGCAGTTTCACAGAGGCCCAAGACCCATTGGAAGCACCTAGAAGGCGCAATAATAGATGTGGATCAGCCTTTTGATAACCTTTTCTGCATTTTCCAGTTCCCTCCAACACTGACCCCTCCTTTAGCTGGAACAGAGATCCTAGTGGACCCTCTCACAGCAGAACCAGCACTCGGACTTGGCCCTTCAGGTGCGGGAGATGGTCAGATTCTATAGCAGGATTACGGGGCACGAAGTATTGTGGCGGCTAAGCTGATAAAGACCTGGACTGTTTGTCCTCAGCGTGAATCTCCGTATGTAACTCCTAATCTATGTGGCAAGTGTCCATTACAGCTCAAATTACAAGCATATGACAATATTTTTCCTCTCAGATGGTGTGAGGTTTGTGGAATTTAGGTGCAGGGAGGAAATACTACGACTCTTAGTAACTCTGCAGTAATAAGACCTCAAAAGGCACAAGCTGTGGAATAAGGACAAGAATCAGTCCTGCTCTAGAAGGCTTCCTGAACAGGGCTGTGTGAGTTTCCATCTCTGCCGCCTCTTATTCGGCTTTTCTAAGACTCGCCAGTAAACCCAGTGACAGGCCGCCATCCCTTTCCCTGGCCCTGGCATGTCAAAGGAAAAGGGGAGAGTTCAGCTTCCATTTTAAGCGTGGTCTTTTAAACTACAGCATGCGAGTCCCCAGAGAGCAACCATACAGGCGGCATCTGAGTAGCCATAATCCTCCCGCGCTGGCTCCAGTATGTCATGGTGCAAGTTCAAGGACCATATATGCCGTGGCATCTGCTGGGGTGCCCCATGCTCCCTATAAACATGATGGCTTGTAATAGAATATCCTCACTCTGTTGATGCTGGGCAGGTGCCCTGTGGCTGTGGCACGGCGGGGGAGGGGGGGGATGAGGCGGAGGGGCAGGAGAGCACCGCACTCAGGTCCGATCGTTGAATCCTTGGCGCTCAGCATGACAATGACCATCTATATCGATTCTGAAGTCACACCGATGTCAGCACTCTTAAAGCTACGGTATTCCACAGGACAGCACGTCCCCTCCTGTCTCCAATGTGCGCCTCCTCGCAATCAGAGTGAGCCACAGCTGGTGTGATTGAGGAGCCTAGAGCCGGGGAGAGCCAAGAATATTGGGCTTGATGCAGACCACAAGTCCTCCACAAACATCCCAAGGATTTTCACTGCTGAAAGATTTACTGCAGCTTTTCCTGTTGTTTTCGTGATTTCTGATTTCCATCAGAAAGCTGGAGTGACTCTCCTGCCATTTTGGCACCGGCCTGGTGTTTAACAACATTGCACCAAACATACCATCTCTAGCCTTTGATTGGTCTGGCTTCTCTTTCGCCAGAACTCCAGTAAAAGTGTTCAGATGTTGATTAAATCCCTAAAGATGGCAAGAGAAAACAGCTGAAGACTGTTTCTAAAATCTTTTAGCCATATGTACTACTGTGCAATGGCAGACGGAATGGCTGATTCTGGGCGTGGCATGTTATACAATTCAGCAAAATGGGCGGGGCATGTTATACAATTCAGCAAAATGGGCGGGGCATGTTATGCAATTCAGCAAAGTGGGCGGGGCATGTTATGCAATTCAGCAAAGTGGTAGCGTGGAGTGAAAATAACAACAAAATAAAAAGAGCACAAAGGAGACAAAAGGACTAGGAAGTCCAGAATCACATACCCTGCCCCCACTCCACCTCACACATACCTGCAGATTATGTAAGTTTAGAGAAGCATTACAGTGGAACTGCTATGACAAGTTACATTTGACTGTTGACTGGGTGTGGTGTGTGGCCCAGTGAGTTACACTCTGCCTGTGATCGGAAGGCCGCTGGTTTAAAATCCATGACATCAAGCACGGTACTGACACCCCCTTGTAACAGGGGTTCCAATGGAAGCCAAGCAGAGCACCAGCTACCATATGTAGCAAGCACATGTAATGGAAGTAGATTAATTACATAACAGTGGTCTGTTTATTTGTGATGGGAATGTTATTCCAAATAGCATTAACTTCTAACAGATGTCCAAGGGTGAGATACCGCTGCTGAAGTGAACTGACATGATAAATTATAGCCCCAGCTCAAATAGAGAAGACAAATCTTGTTTGACCCGCATCTTTCTACACACTTGGTCCACTGAGACACTTGAACGTCACAGCACAAGCCAGGAAAATGCCTGCTGATTGAAGTGCCGCATTCATTTGCTGCCTAAATAGAGCCTAATGACTGGCCACGAGCTGTCTCATTACTCTAGAGAGCGAATCATATTACAGCAGCTTTTCTGAAGTGGACTTGTCCCAACGGACCTCCTGCCAGAGCCTGACTTTGGTTCAGTCCTTGTCCTGACATCATTAGAAGGTTGATGGGTCCAGCAGGTGAATTGGAATGAAGTAGGAGAGGATTCCCTAATACATAACCACAAACCAACAAAACAAGTTTTATTTTGTGTAGCTTGCTTTGCTTATAAAGAGCACACACTTATTTTGTAAAATCAGTAGGTTCCGTCCATGTCAGATTGCGTGTGTACGTGTCTGAGATGGTGGTGTTGGTGTATGTCTGTGTTGCTGGTTCTGACTGGTTGTTTCTGTCCCTCATTTCTCCTGTTATGTATAAAATGCTATGCCGTGTTTTATTCCACCACCAGTAACCAAGACCCGAGTCCAACAGCTCACCCAAGAGCTGTAAACTGTCCATTTCAATTTAGTTTGTCCAAGTTTGTTGTTGATCTTGTTGTTGTCTGAAAAACAACTCCTATCTTTACTGTATCCTGTAACATCTTGGATGATCCAGGCAGGCAGTGCTGTTGCACTTTTTTTTTCGCACTGAATAATAGTGTATTTGAGAGCAAATTAGCATAATCACTGGCTGGTGTTGGGTTAGCTGTCACATGATACAAAACCATTTGAGGTCCTGAAACAAATGTAAGTTAATGGTGGTATAAGCTTACAGAGTGTTAATGCTCTGGTGGGCAGAGACAGGCTGCATATCTGTGTAACCAGACTACAGAGTGTTACAGGCCTTTGAAATGTCAGAGTTGTATCAGAGGCGTAGATGGATGCTGAGGGTCTTCGAGAAGAACAATTGGGCAAGTAAAACTCTGAAAAGCCAAAACGGGACAGTTTTCAAGAGGGATATCTTTTGCAGTTACCTCTTTTAATACAGAACAAACTCATTCTTTATTCTCCTCTGAGCTAACAAGTCATTCTAAATGACATCTGCTAAACAGCTTAAGAAAGTCAAAGAATAATTTGAAATGATATGAAAAATGGATGGATGGATGGGTGGGTGGCTGGAAGGATGGATGGATGGATGGGTGGATGATGGACTGCTCAAAGAGTGATTAGCAATGTCAATAATATATGTAAGAAATAAGCACACCAATTTTATTGTGTTTGACAGACCAGAGGTAGTGCTAGAGTCCAGAAGAATGCAAACAAAGACATGGAGCTTGTTATTTATAGTAACACAGCTACATTAACCATTACCTGCTTCAAGATCATTATTCAGTTCCTCTGATTGATGTGATTTTTCCTTTTTAATTTTTTACTTAATTTTATTATTCTTATTGTGATCTTTAAGGAATTCTGCTTTTGTATGTATAACAATAGACTAAGTTGTTACTTGCAAACTCTTTTATTTTTATTATTTTTTATTTTTTTGCGAACTCAGTTATTGTGTCAGATGTGGAGATTTGGAGACCGCTGCTGTATTCTGTGATATTTGGAGTCGAAAAATCTGATATCAGATGAAAGACACTTCAAGCATTTGCCAAGAAGTTGCAGCCCCTGATCTTTTGCGGTCACCAGGCTGGGGAAGGTGTTGTGGAAAATGCGTACCTGGCAGTGCCGCACATTCCTTCCTGTTGGTCTTCTGGTGCTGCCTTTGGATGATTTTACTGGACCATGCTGTGACGGAACGCCCACCGTACGCCACCCAGCAGGGAAATAGAGCAGACTTTAGCAAAAAACGCCAGGCTGAAAACAGGACAATGGTGAGCTTGTGCAGGACAAGGTGTGTTTTGCAAGGCCACAGCTACACTGTATAGTCTTTGGGCAGATTCTGAATCCTATTCATTTCTTCAAGATACCAGGTCGGACCCTGTATAATGGTCTTTGACTTGCGTTTAATCCTTTTTTTAATAGACGTACATTGGTGATTAATTGGCTGGTATTCTATAAATAAAGAGTGAAGAAACCACTGAACTTCCGTTTTGCAGCTCAGATGGGTTTCTCTTTACTTTGAATTCAGTTTTCTTATGTACTCTATCTGTTTCCTGTTGTGGTGAACTGCACACAGAAGACACAAAGTTTACCAGGGAACCTGCAAATAGTCTTTTGCACTCTGGCCTCATGCAAGTGAACTGTCACTGTTTTCGTAACTGGATCAAACAAGTATAACTTGATCGCTTTATAGTGTTGTTCCCAATATGGCTGTCACAACTGGTTTGTCAAATATTGACACAGATCTATCCATCCAGCCATGGTGAGCCTGGAGACTATCCTGATACTATCCCAGGAAGCACAGGACATGAGAAACTCTGTATGGGACATCAGTTGACATAATAACGTTTATTTAACAGAAAAATCACGTTGGAAATTGGACAACAGAATACCAAACAGAAAATCCTTTGGTAGTTTCTGTAGGGGGGGGAAATCCTCTCCTAAGACAAGTAGCACACAGACAAGGACGAAAAACAGGAACATAGTAGCCTAGTATTATTACAAATATGCACAGGTAATATTTACATAAGGAACACACAGCTCTTCTCTGTTATTTAAGGGAGAGAGAGTGGCACTACCCTGTTCTGTGGGTAACTCACAGCACAGCTGCAAGTGTTTCTCCAAGCGATGCCAGTCTTCCTGACTCATCGCAGCACATGCTAAAATATTTGCCTCGCAAATGTAAGCTTGGGGACAGAATGACCCTAACATCAGCTACTGAGCCAGTTGAGCAAACTGGTTAAAGATCAGAGTACATTTTTAGATTTATAGTAATTGTTGAACAGTCTATTTGTGTTTGTTTTTTAAAAAACTGCATTTCAGTCTGTCAACATCAAATTTTCCTTCAGTCTATTATTTCCATGTGGTCGACATTTAAATGTACTTTTCGCTACTATGTTACAGTATAATAGGTACATATCGTTGTTTTTTGTGCTCCTTTCGTTCCCACCAACAGCTACGGTAAGCATCGGACTGCACCCAACTTTCGCTGAAGTGAATGGATGGGATAAATCGCATTTCCCTTAACTGCACAGACGGGCGGTGTGTATGTGGCTAAGGGGGCGGAGCCTGGGCGTCACCGAAAAAAAACCCGTTTGATGAGGAGAAAACCAGGAAGGAAATTTGACGCTCAGGTCTGTTTCTCCCGCTTAGCGTCGTCCAGCTGACCCCTTGAGTGCTACCAAGAGGTCGGCTAGTTGCGAAGCACCAGGTCGCCAACCGACCTGGTTGTCCTCCATCTGTAATTTAGGGTGTCCTACTACGAATTATGCGACAACGAAAATATATTGCGTATATACTAATGCAGTCAGTCCGCTAACGTCGATAACCAAGATACTGTTCTTAGCACATCAGCTAATTGTAGCTAACGTAACGGATGCGCGCGAGCTACCGTGTTAGCATTAGCGTGGTGTAATAGACACATTGCTGTACGTTTGTGTTTTTTTTTGTGATCAGATAAAAATCATCGACTGGACTTAGAAGGCAGACGTTTTAAAAGAATCTGAGGTAAGTTTGGGTAATGCGCTGAGCACACATATTAAAAGCTAAGATGCTAGCTAGTTAGCCCGGTGGTGAATGTGAAGGCTCGTTCGGGCACCCTAACCGGTTTGCGAGCCTGACTACACGCGATCGCTGCGTCTTTCGGGCGGCCGGTCGTTTCGCATGGCGGACGAAGCTGTACGCCTGGCAGACAGTGGAGACCGGGCTGCCCGTGGAGAATGCTAGGCTAATTTGCGAGCCCCCCCGTTTACCGTCGCCGTTGGCGTGCTTTCTGCGATCGATTTACTCGATGTGTTGTCCTCGCTTTTTGCGTGAGGGTAGCAATCGATCTTACCATGTCTGTGTTTTGATATTTATGATAAAAAAACCTGTACAGTTTCATTTAATGGCATACTTAATTTGACGAACACATCCTCGACCGACCGAAAAATCCACAACAAAACAAGGCCCCAAACGATCTCCTAGAGGCTGGGCTTTCCTGATGAAATTCCCCCATATTTGAGTGTCGGTGATTTAAAAGTGAAACTAAAAAGGCCTCGAATTTAGCCAGCGTAGGGCCTGCAGACGTGATCGATGTCATATCGTTTTTGGTTATAGTGTAACCATTGGTTTAATGGATAACTTTTCTACGGGAGGTTTGAACAAGCTATTTTCGCCAAACACGCCTTTGTGATTGCCGAATTAATTCGATTTATGTTGAATAGTGGTGTAAAATGTCGAACATGTATGGATAATTAAAATTGCCCACGTGATTTTATAATGCAATCTAAAGGAAGTCTAATTTTAATATAATGAGTGTAGAATGACACTTTGTGTTTAACTGTAGTCTCAGCATCCCCACTATTTATAGCAGTCTAGCGATGGGTGTTTAAAACGTCGAAGCACCTCGACTGTAAGACGATACAAGCGACTGTTGAGCTATGATAGCAGTGGACTCGGCTCCATTTTGGCCAGTGAGATTAAGGGGAAGGGGATAAGCATGGATTTGGCCGTTCTGCAATTAGATCATGAATGCTGCATCACGCAATGTACGGCTGTTTAATCTTTGACTACAGGCCAGAAAAGCGGGAGAGGATTGTCAGAAACGAGCTTTAACTGTGTCGAGGTGCTCATTTAGTGACGGCTTGCAGATCTCGTCAGATGTGGTCACTCACACCGTGGTTCCTTTTAAGTTGAACGTATATCCTTCATTCGTTGTTTATGGCCCCTTTCCAGCGCATCTTTTTGAATAAACAGTTAAGTGTTAGTGATATCTGAAACCACACACGTTGAATTTAATTTTAATTCGGACCTGTTTTTGACTAAACCAAGTTGTTTTGGCTAGTTATGTTACTTTAATTCTGCTGAATGAGACTATGCCAAAGTGTGATTTGAATACATTCCCTGGGCAAAGTAATACCCGTCTTAACTTTTTAGATGTTTATTAACTAGACTTCATTTTAATAGTTATATGGTACTACTTGCACTACACATGAAAAGATTAGTAGATTTTTAGGTGTTACTCATGTTGACCTGTCACTGATCTTTAACCGGTGCTGCCATTTTCTACTGACAACTTAAGCTTTCAAATTTGTGGACTTTGTATAAGTGCAAGATGTATATGTCTTTATTTATGAGGCGTTTTATCTGGAATTACAACCATCGTTGCTCCAAAACTAGAATTTATATATGCTCAATATAGGACATGCAGATGGTTAGGTAAAAAGAAAATCCTGGATCTCTACAGTAATTACTATCCCCTACAAGCATGTGGCTTTAAATGTCAGGAAAACTCCATGTTAAAGCAGCTCTGACGTGCATAGAGGCAGTATAGCAAACTGCTGGCATGTTGCTAAATGCTTCTAATCGACACACCACCTTCCCATTAGGTTTGTGTTGTTTTAAGCAACAAAGCGCTTATGCTGTGTTCCCCCTGAACTTGGAAGTCCTTACAAGTTCCTTGTTGGAAATTTCAACTGGATTGCCCCCTGACTCTGCCCGTCACCAACTAAAGCGAAAGCTATAGTTATATACTGTTTATTTGCATTTAAATCTTATTTGTTGTACACACAGTATCTAAACAGCATCTATGGGCATGTTGCTATAGTTTTTGTATGAGCGTAATACAGCATAACGTGTTATGTACTGGTTTTGCTAAAAATGAACCTGACTGGGTCTTTGGCCTGTTTCAGAAAGCACAATTTCTTGCTTAGCTGGTTAACTTGTTGGATCTAAAGTAGTGTAGGCTAAATGTATGTAAACAAAGATAAAGGCCATTTAAACTGGTAAAGAGGTAAACTGGTAAAAGGTACCTTTAATCTAACAAGTTATCTGGCTGAGCAAACAGGTTCCTGGTATTGCTAAATGGCTTTCTGACTTATACTAGAACGTGCTTAACTTGGGTGTGATGTCATTTACAGCTGCAACTTCCAACTTCCAAGTAAATGGAATGCAGCATTAGCATCTCACTTCTGCATCTCTGGTATCTTTCCATACCTGGGGTGGAGGTTATCACTTTTAGGTATGTTGTTGTGGACCATGTGGACTAAATTGTAAACAGATATGTTGTCAAATAATGAAACGTTAGCCTCTGCTTGGAATAAACAGTACATTAAATATTTTCCCTCAGAACAGTCCTTCGTTTTGATTACAGCTGTGAATCATGAGTTCTGTGTTCGCTTACTCCACATCTGCAGTTCTTGGTTGAATTGTACTAGGGTTCCGCTTAGGAGATGCCCAGTCTTTATTTACAAATGTTACATTAAATAATGCATATCTCAGAATGCTTCTGTCATTTTGTTTAGTGCAGATCAGGTCCGCTTACATCTATCTGGCTTCGAGGAATAATGAAAATATGGAGATGATTTCCTCCACTATTTTAAATGTGTGGCTTGAAGGTTCTTCATCATACTTGTATCTCCAGCAAAATTACCTGAAGAATTATCTGTCATGAAAGTGGAGGCGCGTGAAGTATGTCTGGGGAATGTTTTTGTCTAGATATTTGTCCGCATGCATCAGTTGGCCATATGAAATGACTGTGTTTGACATACTTCCCGTTCTGCTGGCTTTTCAACACTCCTTAGTAAAAAATATGCACAATATATTACTTGGTATGAAACAATACTCAGAAATCAAGGTATTGGTTCAATGGGTGGGCAGTGGTCGCTTAACGGTTAGAGAAACGCGCTTGTAATCGAATCCCTGACCAGCAAGGTACCACTGAGGTATCCTGAGCAAGGTACAGCCCCCAAGCACTGCTCCCTGGACGCTTAATTAGCTGTCCCCTGCTATGTCACTTATGGGTTAAATGCAGAGGACACATTTCGTTGTTGTGCTGTGTTGTGTCAACAATGACCAATGATTACCAAATTTAAAAAAAAAATCTTGGCTAATATTGCCCGTCGATATTTCAGCTTTATTAATATTAAAAGTTAGTGACACCAGAGTTAAAGACTTGGCTACGGGAATGATGGGGATGGTTGCATTCATTTACATTATTTTAGTATTTTAGTCTTTAGCTCTGGTGCCACTAACTTTTAATTAGGGGTGGGCGATATGGCAAAACTCATTATGATTTTTTTCCCAACATGGTAACAATCTTATCACGACTCTTTCATTTTTTGTTTATAAGACTATTTTGCAAGTTAGTTAACCGTACAACCAAACTAATTCCCCATTTTTAAAAAATGTTATATAATGTAATAAAACCCAAAAGAAAAACATGCCATACTGAAAACATCTGAAAGACAGATCTTTTTTTTGAGATGGTAAAAAGGTTTGTTGTGCTGCCATCTGATGCAAGCGCCTTATCTTATCCAATTTTACAAATAACTGCTGTATCAGTTTTGGAAAATCCAAGCAGGTTTTTCATCACCAATGTTAAATTCTTTTTATGGACCAGCTCCTCCACTTTGTCCATGCCACTAAGTTGCCAAATGGGGAATTTGTTGCATGTTGTGCATTGCATGATGGGATGAGAGCGTGAAAAAGAGAGAGGAATATATCCAAGGCACTACTTACTGTTTGCTATTACTGGTTTATTGATGTGTCTAAATGGGTTTGACTGACAAAATAACTTTAGATTTGTGTATGATCCATAGAACTGAAACTGATAGAATGTGCACTGCAGCACGATAGTAATGATTCCTCTGTAAAAGCATATTGTGGATACATTTTAATCATTCACAATGTAATATCAAATTTTACATCCCTACTTTTAATATTAATAAAGTTTAAACATTGGCTGCCAATCAGATATTTTCTGTAGTTGAGGACAAAGGATTTTGTCAGCTCTGTCGCCACTTTTAATCTGAAGAAATAAGGCTCTCAGATCCCCAAGATTCAAAACAGTCACAAAATGTTAAAACAAGGCACAGGATTTTATTCTGCATTTTGCCAAACCTGTAAAATTCAGGACGTGTGGCAACTCTGCTTTATTACCGGCCTGCAACATGATATTTATTCAGCCTGTGGCATATTTTGAATTTCTTATTAATCTCGGCAAAAGATCTATCTTTTGTTTCCCACAGAATTAAAATGATGTAGCATTATTCCTCAAAGTTTTGATAGTGATAGTGGCTCTAAGTTTAGCTGGTTATTTAAGAATAATGTTTCGATCAGCATCAGTCAAAATTTCCATATCAGTTTTTCACCTTTGATGGTTAAAAAAATATGCATGTTGCAGAAGGCTGTCCTAGATATTAACACCTGAAAACCCTAATGAGGCAATGTCCTGTCTTTCATTTAATTAATTGGCTGCTGGGACACAAACATCTGTGTTATTGTACACTTCAGGTTTACCTGATGCTTGTATATTGTCAAGTGCTGATTTTTCTGCAGAAGGCCGTTAAGTTTAGTAGATGTAGAGCAACGGAATTGTTTTACTTCTCGTTCTGAATGTCTTAGTCTAACTTTAATAAATTGAATGGCACTTCTTTTTTAAACTAGTAATATTCACCTTTTTTTAATCATAATTTAATTTGATGCTATTCCCGGTGTTTGACCACGGTCCAAGCTTCTCATACCTTTGTGCAGCACTAAAGATTTGATACCATCTTGGAATTTGGGGCTCTGTATTTTTTTGACAGGGTTGAATAAAAAAAAAATGCTAAACAAGGATACACAGAAAGATACCAGGTGCATGCACTGGCGTCTTTTTGATCAGAACAGTACAGGCAGGTTGCATATTGATTTCCCCCCGAGATCAATGAAGTTTATCTTCATGAATAAATTGACCAGGCAGATGTAGCCTTTCTGGCCTTATTTAAATATACGCATTTGGAGCATGAATTTTTGTAGAATACAGTGCATTTTCTGTTTTATAGTAGATTTTGTCTTAAAAACAATCACATAAATCTGTTTAGATTCCCCAATACAAAATATAGGCACCTTGTTCATTTCAGGCATGTATAATAATGAGCAATGTGTGTGTCGCAATCAAGCTTAAAAGAAATTCCTAGTCCATTTTTATCTTCCAACCCTTTGCATGCAGCTTTTGTTGTTTGTGCAGGTGTGGTTTGTGTGAGCTGGGGAGTTCATGGTCAGTCTCTGAGAAGATGGGTTTAAATGTAATCGAGTTGCTGTATATGGTCATTAAACCATCCTAAAGACAGTGGTGAGACATGGGTCTAGATCTTCGCAGGCCCTGCTCTCTGTCACTCTGCAAGTTCATTTTAGATAAAGACGTGTCTTGGGGGGGAAGTGCTGAAAGTGATACCAGTTCGCCCCTCCCTCTAATCGCTGGGCAGTATTTGGAAACAACAGTTGCCGTGGCTGACTGCCGTCCGTAAAAAGTTTAGATGGATGGCAGCTGCAGTTGAGGCAGCTGAAGTATCTGTGGCTCAGGTGCCGCAGTTGGTTAACCTCACTGCAGTCTCGGGTTGCAGGCCCATTGTTGTCCAGAGACTGTCATGAAATAAACAGGTGGTAAAACTGCTGCTTTCTGGGAGGTTGGGTTTATGTTGTGGGTGGGGGGGGGGGGTTTAGGGTTGGCTGT
>JAODUD010000134.1:22909616-22923042 GCA_026784285.1 Stomatorhinus walkeri
CTATTGCCTTGATGGACATACATCTCCCATCCCCCCAGTTCCTATAGGCTGCATTGTAAGAGCAGCCTCTCTTACTGTAAGGCTGCCGTTCTGATAAGGCATCCCCTCCTTCCTGATTGCTGGGATTCCAAGACATTCCACATCCTCAAAAACCTGTGACCTGTATGAACATGCACCACGAGGAGCACCGGTGGCCGGTATAAAGGCAGGGTCTTTCAAGTTGAAGCCACCCCTTCTGGAATTTTACTGAAACCTGACAGGAACAGCAACATTAGCCAAGTGTAATGCTGCAGGTACCGTTCACGGGACAGAGCCCTTGATGTGAAATGTACTATATCAGAATATCTTGAAGAAACGTAACCATAAAACATTTTGTTGTGTGTAGTGGCTGTGTGTGCTGTATTTGAGACATCTCTCTATGGTCTCTTCCATGCCCCAGAGGTCATAGTCTTGATGGATTTTGAAAGCAACGAGGCGGATGAGCTGACGGTGCACGTGGGAGACCTGGTGAAGAACGTCAGCAAGGTGGCTGAGGATGGTTGGCTGCAAGGGGAGCTGCGCGGGGTGCGAGGCATCTTTCCAGCCAACTTCGTCAAGGTCTGTGTTTGGGCTCGGAGTCTGTTCTCGAGATCCGATGCCCCTTTGAGGCACGTGGGCTCTGAAAACTTGCAGCAGCCCATGTCACACGTGTGCTGCGCGTGACAGTGTGTGGTCCTCTTCCCACACAGGAAGTTCCTGCATATCTGAAAGGAGGTGAACACAGGGAACCAAGAAGTATCAGAAAACGTGAGTTTAGGTCGCCATGTCGGGGGAGGTTCTTGTGCGAGTGAGAACTGTGTAATGATTTATCTTTATTATCCTTACCCTGGGAACCCCCACCGAATTGGTCCTGAAGGTTTAAATGAAAATAGTACCCACTATAAATGAGGCAGGTAAATATCCTCTTTGAGTGTGAATCACCTTTTTTGTTGGCCTGTGTGTGTTTTGAGGAAGTATATCTGGTTTGAGTGATGCTGGCCTTCAGTGAGCTTTTTGTTGACTCTGAAACTGACTTATCAACTGGACACTGTACTCAAAGTCACTGGCCAATCACGCAAAGGTTTCTGTGGAAATGCGGAAGGTTAAATTAATAGCAAAACTGGCCATTTTTGAAGCATGCCTTGACTCAAAAATCTGACATTAAATCCCCGGAGATCACTTAAAAATGAACATTTTCTGTTCTAGATGTACCTCACCCATATTCCGCCTTATCTTACTTTGTAGTGATGCTGGTGTTGCTGTGGTTGTTTTGTATGTTAGTGCTGTCAAAATTAGTGCGTTTAATGCTGCGATTAATAAAAAATATTTGACGTATTAAATTGGCGCAATTAATGCAGATGTGTTTCGTTTACTTCCTGTGTGGAGGCTTAAGACTTAAGAAACATAAGTTTTTAATCTCAGGATTAATTTGTTGCAAAATGTGCAATTAACTGGTTAGTTTTTTTATTGATTTACAGCTATAAAGTGTGTGTGTGTGTATGTGTGTATATATATATATACATGAAATGCTGTGTTCACATATCTGGTCAGACCTTTATATAGAAGTGTGTCTACCCCTCTACAGCGAAGACAGTGAAGGGGCCGCCAACGCGGAGGTGTGAGGTCCGCTTCCCTTACACCCCCATGAACGAGGACGAACTAGAGCTTACCGTGGGGGAAATCATAGAAATCCTCAAAGAGGTAAAGGACTGCTTTCCTTTCATAGTGAAACTGGATATTTGCAGTAAGGGTTTATCCGACGGTTTAAGTCTGACGGGTCAAACTCTGTCGCTGAAAGAACCATCTTAAAAACCACCAAAGGATTTGCCGGCAGACCAAAGCTTATATTTATTTCATAACAGTATGAAACATAGTCTGCTGTTACTTGATTGAAATATTTAATGTAAATATTATTTACAAATATGAGCTTTGTAGTAAATATTATTTCAGAAAATTCTTTTAAAATAAAACAACAATAATATACATGAACCTCTCTGAAGATATAGAATTAAATCAAATGCATCCACGTGGGCTGATGAACTATTATTATTAATGTGCTTTTATCTGACATAATCCACTGAATCCTTCTTTTAAATGAGAAACAGGCCACAAGAAATCAAAACAGCCAGATTACACAACTCTTAGGTTTTACTATTTAGAACCTTTGATTTCTAACAGTTCCTAAATGTGTTTCTAGTTTTCATAGTAAATAACCGAGGTTTGTATCGAACCGTGAATTTTGTGTGCCGTTACAGCTCTATTCCAGGGCCATTTTTAACAGAATGTCATTTCCAGGGCTGGATGAGGGCTACGGCCTTGAGTTTGACATATATGGTTTAAGTTTTCTACAAAGACTGGTGTATTGTGTTTTTATTGTTGTGGAAGCGGGCTCGTTCGGGTCCCTTCACAGGAATTCCGCGGGGTTCAGAATAACAGGAGAAGGCTGTGTTGGTTGCAGGAATAGACCCTCTTATTCACCACCTGGCCAAGCAAACAAAAAATATCACTTAGCACGTGTCTGATTTTTCCTCCTCACTTCACAAGCGGTATTGGTGATCAATATTGAGCGTCAAACTGCTTCTGGTGCTGCTTCCGAATGCAGTGGCCCAGCCGGTGGTTTCTGACAAAGGTTGAACGTGACTCTTTCTCATGTCAATTCTGTAGCTGCCCAGAACTTTTCCTTAGTTTTGTTTTTCGTTTTGGTTTGGTCGATCTTGCTTAATAGCTGAGCTGCACCATCATTTCAGCATCATTATTGCGATATGTGCATGCGCACTAATTATGACGCATTTGTCAGCACTGATTGACAACTCGCGGCAACAGCTCCAATGTATTTGACACACTCTCTTGGGTGATAATGACATTTTGTTTGGCTATAGTTTATTTCAGGTAATTTCATCTACTTTTTTGTTTTATGAATATCACAGTATTACTTGAGGATATTTCACATTTTGTGACAGTGTGATATCACGCAGCCCTACTTAATAGTGAATATTAACAGTAAGTTAATAGAGTGCCATGTTTGGTTGAGAAGTTATTGTCCCCTTGAGAAATAAAGATCTGTCTAATGAAGATGAATTCCACTTTATGCATAAATAGAGCAACATTAGCAACCCAATATAATGAAAGTATTTGAAAGAAAATGTATACGTGTGTTTCATTTATTTTTTAACAATTCATTGTATACCTTTTGGATTAATCTCATTTCTTATCTCTCCAATAATCTTAACAGATTGAAGATGGTTGGTGGCTGGGCAAGAGCAATTGCAAATTAGGGGCCTTCCCATCAAATTTTGTCAAAGAGATTTTCGTCACAGGAAAAGGTGAGTCGGGACACAAACATTTTATTTATTTCGTTTACCTTTGCGTGCTTTTTGCAGTATGCATATAGATCCTTCGTCCAGCCCCCTTGTTTTGCACTGTCCTGCATACTGGGAAACCCGTCCCCCATCACTTCCTGTTTGTGTGTTGCACCGGGATCCTGAGGGAACATTATTTCTTGTTGTTGTACCTTTTTGCTTATTGGATGAACCACATGTCTGTGATGACATTCCTTGCAATATTTCCCTTAGCTCCTCCCTGTCTGATAGCTTTGCAATTTAAGGACATGATCACTTATTACACGATGGTAGAATTTTTGTGAATACACAATGCCTGCTGTGCCGGAAGGTTTCTGGGTCTGCAGGTTTAGATGTCACTGTATGACAGTGTTTCTCTGGCCTTCAGATAATGTTCAGACTATGCCATGAGCTTGAAGGGATCAAGCTCCGCCTCACTGGAGGTGTCAGTACAATGACTTTTATCTACCTTATCCTCCGCATAAGAAACAACTAGGGATACACCGATCCAATATCTATATCGGATATCGGTCCGATAATGGCTTAAATAGGTGTATTGGACATTGGTAGCATTATAAAGTGTTTCTGTATTCATACACGTGCGGAAGCTACGTCAAGCACATGCAAGCTCTGTTATGCATCAGCGGCATGCAGTTAAATCCACGTTTTGTTAAGAAAAGCTACAAGAACAGCGAACAGTATGGAGGGAGCTAAGAAGAAACTGTCATCTGCGTGGAGGCATTTCACGCTGGCTGCGTCAACAAGTCCCACGGCTGTTTGCAGTATCTACAAAGCCAGTGTTTTGTGGGGAGGCAGTCGCACTGCAAAGTATAACACGTCAAACTTAATAGGAGTGTGAGGAGTTGACCAAAACAAAACAGTGGATTGTTCGATGGTGGTAACTACAGGCAGCATTGCAAAGATGCGAGAAACTCCCTCCAATTTTAATTCCTGAAGATTGCTGCACCTAAAAGTATACTTATAACACTACTTACATTGGAATTGGAATTTCTGTTACTTTACTGTTACCAGGTTGTTAGTATTATGTGAATGGTAAATAATTCAGCTTGTATATATTTGTGTGTGTGCATTTTTTATATTTTCTTGATCTTGGCACACGCCTTACTAATCAATCACTGGTATCGGATCGGTACTCGGGATCGGCCGATACCCAAAGCCCAGGTATCGGTATCGGAACTGAAAAAGTTGGATTGGTGCACCCCTAGAAATATAACTCTCCGCAGCGTGGAGTCCATTCCTCTGGTAAAGTAACCGCAGCTGGGGCTTATTGTTTTGTGATCTACCATCTGGGTAGGTGGCTTTGAATCAGATGCCAGAATGAAGAAAACGTCGCATGACGCTTGTGTGTTTTTACAAGCCTCTTAACCCACTGTCCCCTGTGGCAGTTTCGGCAGGAATGCGTCAGGTCTCAGTGTGCACGCTTTCTCGTTTTGAAAGATTACAAGCCTGCCGAAGGTAAATCCCGGCCAAAGCTGACAGACGCCATATTCACCAAAGAGGTTGGTTCCGGCTCACTTCAGATGCCCTGGGTGGGGTCAGTGTGGGGGCCGGGATTGCTAAACTTCCTGGTGCGTTTCAGGTTAAGGAGCAGCAGAGGACAAGTGTGCGGAGGAAGGTTAACAGTGGTGAGTAACTCCGAGCTCCTGTCGCCATGCAGAACCTGTGACTTAGCAGAGGGTTGCGGCCTCACTGTGTTGACAGAGGTGTGTGTGGGGCTGGAACGCACAGGGACTGGTCCCAGCTGAAAGCCGATTGGACGCCTCCCCTGTAATTCACCATCTCAAAACATTTCAATGGCTAATGATAAGGTTGGCTCCTCTGTATGAATTATGGCCCATTCTATGCCCCACCTCCCCACCTTAAAAAACTCCCAGAATCACCCCTTAAGTGGGGTCCAACCAAATTTCCCTCTGCCTTAATGGAGGGGGGCTCACAGGAAAATGCACTGCTTTAATGCCAGACACGCTTTGTATATCTAAACAAAGTAAAATGAGTCCTAAAGTTCAAGAGCGGCAAATGTATCTGGATTTCGAGAAATTATAGTACAGTTATTCTGTATATGCCTGTTGTGTGAGTGTGTATTTATATAATACATATAAATATATGACAGTAGTGATCATAACATGGTTAAATTCAAGGCTAATTTTAGTGTGCGGAGAGCATAGACCAAAACAAAAATACACATTAGGAAGGCTAACTTTAATGGTACTATAAACTGGATGGAGATAAATAACAAAACTGTTGAAGAGGCATAGGAATTGATTAAAAGCACATTGTTGCAAGTGCAAGAGGACTTCATGCCTGTTTCCAGCAAAACTAAATCCAGGAAATTGCAGCCAAGGTGGTTTACTATGGATATTAAGAATAAAGTCAGGAGGAAAAGGGCTCTGTTCCACAATTGGAAAATAACGAATGATGTTGGAATAAAGCAGAAGTATCTAAGTCTACAGGTTTAGTTAAAAAATATTAGACTCACTAAGAGGAATGTCTTAAGGAAGACTGCACTGGAGGCTAAGGATGACATTAAAAGTTTCTTCCAACTCGCAAAGAGCTCTAAAAGCTGAAATCAATAATCTGCATGACAGTAAGGGCCTTATAATTGAAAATATGTTTATAGTAAATGAGTTTAATGATTGTTTTGCATGGGTATTCACTGTAGAGGACACGAGTAACATACTGACTCTTATTAATAATCCAGTGTCGTCTAGTATATGTTTCACTGAAGCTGATGTGCCACAAAACCTGGCTCAGGTCAAAATCAATCAATCGCAGGGCCCTGATGGCATCTTACCTATGGTTTTAAAAGACGTGAGGGATATGGGTATTTTTTGCCGACCTTTATTATTTCTGAAATCCTTATCTGTTGGTGTGGTGCCTTCTGATTGGAAGCATGCTAATATACATTCGTCCCTCGCCACTTCGCGCTTCGACTTTCGCGGCTTCACTCTATCGCGGTTTTTTGTCTATTGATCAAAAAATTGATCGAGACAATGAAAATGATACATCGCTACGCGTCGGAAGCATCTTTTCTCTTCGCAATTATATGTACAATAATAACAATATGATATTTATAACATCTAATATTTCTTATTTTCTATAATTTTTTCTAATATTTTGGGTAATAGTGTAATTATCATGACCTGCCTGTACGATCCTCTTGTGCGCTGCGCTCCCTTATTAACCACATATGGAACCCGATTGTGATCAGCTGTTTTCTGTCAATTTGATTCAGTTTGAAGTTTATTGTAGACAAATATAGGGTAATTCATGCAGGGAACTGAAATATAAAGGTATTTTATGGGTTCTATTTAATAATAAAAGAAGCTGATTATGAGAATGACTCCATTCTCGCCAGTGTGGGGAAGCAATAAAAAATGCCAATAGGATGTTGGGGTATATCTCCAGGTTTGTGGAGTTTAAGCCAAAGGAGGTGATGCTACAATTATATAATTCCTTGGTAAGACCCCACCTAGAATATTGTGTGCAGATTTGGTCACCATACCTTAAGAAGGACATTGCTGCCTTGGAAAAGGTTCAGCGTAGGGCTACAAGAATGATTCCTGGTCTTAGAGGAATGGCTTATGAGGAGAGGTTAGCTGAGCTTAATCTGTTCAGCCTCAAGTAAAGGAAAAATGCAGTTTTATAATTGGATCTTGCTCTTTCTCACATTAATAGTGAAAGAATGCTGCCAGGTCATGTTCGACTACAAATCGGTCCTGGATGACGAGCTGGATTTGAAGAAGGGCGATATAGTGACGATCATCTCCAAGGTAACGGGGCTCCGTGTTGCGAGCCGTAGCGACGGCCTTGTCAGGAAGTGGGCTTTGGCCGCCCCCCGTCAAGGCGCGTGGGAATGCGTCCCTTGGCCTGTCTAACAGGCTTGGCTGGAACGGAGAGCCGTAAGAGTCTGCGAGTCGTCACCAGATCGGCACGGTTCTGTCTGCGCGGCGACATCAGCCGCCGGGGAAAGTCACGTAATGAGGGACGATGGGAGGAGAACTGGAGATTCTTGTCTGTGTTGTTTTTGGTGACATGTGACTTAGTCTTTCTCAACATTACCACTGCGCCTTTGCCCCCCCCCCCCCCACCAGGAATCGGAGGATGAGGGCTGGTGGGAGGGTGAGCTGGACGGACGGAGGGGATTTTTCCCTGACAACTTTGTCATGGTGCTCACCGTGCCCCACCTGGTGAGTCTCTGCCTGTGGCTCCATCCTGGGGGGGGGGGTTTGATGTGTGGGCTGGGGATGCTTTCTAACATAAACTACCATTTCAATTAAAAGGACCTGGATTTCACTTAAGCACTGAGCTCTTGCTGCGTGCTGATTGGTCAGTCTCCTATAATCATGCATGTGTCACTAATGCTAATATGAAACTGCTGGATGAGTCTTTCCGTCGAGGAAACAAACCAGGCAAGGCCACAAGAACGATTTTGCCAAGTACAGGAGTTTTTATTAAATTCTCACTTCCTCCTCTGTGGTGTTTTGGGATGGACCTATGTGTCAGATTTGTTTCGCAGTCTATTTGTGGTTTTAGGATGACGCTCATGGTTGTGTGAATAAGGTGCAGGCAGAGGGCCCTGACTGTGTCTCTCCCCCCCCCCCCCCACTCGCCGTGGCTCTGCCTCCCTGCAGCCAGGCGCCATGAGCAAGCCACCGGCACGCCAGACACCCGAAAAGCCGCCAGGTATGGAGTCCCCTCGACAGGACTCGCCTACACCATTTTTGTTTTGCACGGAAATGATCTTATTGCCCCCCCACTTTCAGCAGTGCTAGTTTAGTTGAATGCCACCCAGTTTAACGTGGCCCTCCCATTCCAGCAGACATCATTATGGTGCATAACAGAGGTTAGCTTCTAGTAAACACTGTTTGAGGTAAGCATCTTAACATCATGTATCAAATAGCCTTTGAAGTGGAAAGGAATCCTGTCCTGTCCGTGAGAGGTTTGGGTTTGGGTCTGTTTTGACTGGCGTTGACCACAGTCACAGTGACCATGCTGGGTTGAGAAGATTGAATGAAGTGGTTACACTGAGTCACAAGACTGCCTGTGGGGAGGTGGACTGGTTCTTACTGAAGGTTCATCTTCGCTCCATTGACATGCATAACCAATGAAAAGAGTGTGATATGGCCGGGTGGTTAAGGACAAGGATCAGTAACCATGCAGATGCTGGTTAATGTGTTCAAGGGATTTTACAGTGAGGTGTCCATGGGAAGCCCCTCACCCGCATTAGTGGTCTGAAACCTAACTCACTCCAGTTAAGACCAGCTCAAAATAAACAAAGCTGGCATAGAAGTACGTTGGACAGTTGAGCACCTGACAGAGAAGAGATTGGTTAATCAGGTTGATGACCGAGACCTACCGCGGTGGAATGACTTAGTGCTACTCACGCGCCGGCTGTGGTCGGCTTGTTCCTGAAGCTCGTCGGACTTCCTTTTCTCAGTTCCCTTTGCAAGAGAATGCCCACCCTGCTTGGGATGGCAGCCTTTATGAAGCAGGACCAGCCGGGCTTCTTGCGCAGAGAGCATGGCATCGCCACCAGGTGGAGCTGTCCTACAGACAGGGACCACAGTGGCGGGATCGGGGCCTGTAAAAGTGTATAGCTCTGTGCTGGAGCTCCAGGGCCCTCAGGAACTGACGTCATCATGGGGACGGTTTGTCTGGCCTTTTCTAGAAAGGCTCGAAGCCAAAGGGGCCGAGCCGACTGGAAAGATACAGGATTCAAGGCACTGAACACTTTTGGATGCAGGTGAGCATCTCCGCAGCCGACGAGCTCGCTCACATGAGCATGCGTTTGCACCCGCTGCTGCCAGGAAGTCAGAAACCACAGCAGGGTCACGTGACGGGCAGCTGGGGAGAAACGTGCGCGGGGGATCTCTGTGGCTTTGCCCTACTTGCTGGATCAGGGGCGGGTCCAGACCCCTGCCGGGGCGGGAGGGGGGCCAGTGCCTTTTTGACCTGGTGTGCTTTTGAGGACGGCCGTGCTGGATTCCCTCTCGCTGCTAAGGTGTGTTTTAGGTGTCTGAGAAGTTCGCAAGGTTGTTCTTGTTCAAGGGGCAGCGGTTTCAGACACGAGGAGCTGGGTAATCTGCAGGCAGCGTACGGCGTTCACGGCCGATATGTCCACCTGTGACGTTGCCTGTGACAAAGTGCTGTGATTGAACAGCCGCTGTTTCTCCCCCACGCCGAGCGGTTTCCTGTTCGCCCGGGTGTCAGCAAAAAACAAAGAAAATAACGACACCAGCGTCTTGCAGTGATCAGCTGAACGCAGCAATTAAAGTGTGGGGACCTCATGCTTGGAAGGTTACAGGCTCCGTTCCCGATACCACGTGAGAAGTGTTTTTGCGAGTCCGTCACCGGGTGTCAGAATGACGGCTGAGTCACTGACCGGGTGGGAAGGAACCAGATCACAATACCACTGCCTAAGAAGCAACTGTGACCGTCACGCTTGGGACGTGCAGAAATAAGTACCTCGGCCTGACACTCCTCTGTGTGTGATGTTGCAGGTGAGACTGAGCCCCCCCCAGTGGAAAAGACGCCTCATCAAGACGACACAGACCTCGGACCACCTGGCCTGGGGAGGGGTAAGGTGGGCTCGTCTCAGAGGGCCTGGGGTGAAAGGACTGTAGAGACTCGGGTCTTGTTAGAAGAGATTTACAGATGAGGCGGTTGAATCCACTGTGAAGTTGGGGGCCTCGGATTTTGTGTAAATGTACAATTAACAGGAAGAAAATTAAATCATATTTAGCTTTGTAAGCTGAAGCAGCAAACATCAAGTCTGTTTATCTGAGGTAATATGTTACTTTCCACCTTGCACGTCTTGTTCATAGAGATGCATTAGTGTTTGTGGTGTCAAAAAGTTTGGTTTCTGAACCGAGCAGCATGGAAACGAGAGCTGGCAAAACTCATCTACAGAAGCGAAGATTTGTTTTGATCAGAACTCAAACCGTTCATGCAAATGAAAGAACGTCACAGCTCTGTAATCGAGCGTAACATCACCATGAAGCTGGTCTTTGGAAGATCTCGATTTTCGGCAAAGCGGCTGTCTGTTGAAGCTCCCCTCCCCTGTTTGTAGAGAAGACCGACGGCTCCATGAAGCAGAGGAAGGCCCCCCCACTGCCGGTGAAGGACAAACCCAGCTGGCCTCCACAGATCAAGTATGTCTCTCCTCCTGACCCCCCCCCCCCGGTCCGTACGCTGTCTGAAAGCTGGGGGGAAGTAAAGACCACAGGCCTCGGGTTGAATGCCGTCGGGAGTGTGGTGTTGGCTTGTAGATGAAGGCAGAGCCAGTTTGTTCTGTGCGCATAATGCCGCTCGCCAGAACTCACATACATACGCAGTGCTGGAAACCCACCCACTGACCGGAGGCCAGGCATTTGGACAAAGGCCGAGTACGAAAAGCTAAATGCATGCACACTGCCCGTGCTGTATTTGTTAATATATGTAATTCTGTAAACCTTTGTGAATTACTGAAGGAGCTACTGAGGGAACAAGTAACAAATAACACGTTAAATATTGATCTCCTACTTGTTCATCATTAATGAATCATGATGCATCTTTCACAAGTTGTTTGTTACTGTTTCTGTAAATCTTTGTGAATTAACAAGGGAGTACTGAAGGAATAAGTAATGAATAACACATGAAATTTTATTCATGTTAAGTCATTGTTAATGAATGATGATTAATTTATGAATGATAATGTTTTATCAAGTAGTGACTATATTTGGACATAATCTATTCATGATTTGTAGTAACTGAGTTACACTTAATGAGGCAGAAATACTTCGTAAAATGTTGGACTAAATTGTTTTACTGAACTAACCCAGTGAACTAGAAGCACCTATACATGCAAAATGGTCATTCAAAATTAATTTTGGCTACTTTTTAATTGCACGTGATTATCTTGATTAGAAGGAATTGTCTTTTTTTGGTAACACTTTGTGGGAACACAAATACTAAGTAGTGACTCAGTTACTACTGAAGTAGAAACCATGAACAAATATAGTCGCTACTTGAGATAAAAGATGCATCATGATTCAGTATTTCTCTTGTAATTCATTACTTCCATCAGTAGTTCATAAATGTTTACTGAATTAAAAGATAGAGTAACAAATAAAATAAATGCTTGAGATAATAGCTGTTACCATTCGTGATACACATGAGATCAGTATTTAACTTGTGTTATTCACAACCTGTTCCTTCAGTGGTTCACAACGGTTTACAGAATTAACAGATATAGTAACAAACAGAGTAACTACGTGGGATGGAAGATGTGTCATTAATGATGAATAAATATGAGATCACTATGTTACTAAAACCTTGTGGTTAATTAATGCACAATGGTACATTATTGCTCCCCCTCAAGTATTTAAAAAAAAGGAAAATCTTGTGTGTGTGTGTATATAATATAATATAATATAATATGATATATGATATGATATGATATGATATAATGTAATGTAATGTAATGTAATATAATGTAATATAATATAATGTAATATAGTATAGGCAGCCAAAGAAAATTATACTTAAATGATCCTTATATTGGTGTAATCTATGCTATTATGCTTGATAAAGTGTGTCAGCTTCACCATTTGCTGATAAAACCGCCCGGTTATTTCCTGCAGGCGTCCCAAACACTCCTGTATTTTTTTGACTTGACTACTAGCACAGCTCGTACAGCTAATCAATACCTCACTCACATGTTTTAACTAATTAATTAAGTGAGCTAGTGGTGAAATTTAATGAACGCATGGAATGGCTGGCGTGCCCCTGAGGAGAGCTTTGGGAACTGAAGCCCTGTTCATTTAGCCGTACAACTAGATATCAGTAACTTTTTGGAGACAAGGAGAAATTCTTATTACTTTTTATCGTGTTAGGGTTTGTTTGCATATATTCTAATGTTAAATTGTTTTTTGTTCTGAGCAAATGTGCACTCACTACCCAGATACATTGCGTTAAACATTTCTTTTTACTGCCTAAGACTTTTACACAGTCCTGTATATATTGGGTTTAACATGGAGGAAGACTCCAGCTCCTGGTGCGTCACTGTGTTTTTGTATCTTGTGAGTAAATTTGAGCACAAGCCTTATCTGCTAGTTCCAGGATGGCATGCGGGGACGGGAAACCGCGCTCTGCCAGCGTACCCCCTCCCACAAAAGGCAAGTGATGAGGCTGGGGCCCGGGGCTGTTTCCGGGAGGCGTAATGCTTTGATCCCACCCCAGACGGTAGGCGCAGCCATGTCCTTTTAAGGGGATGTTCCTGGATGGTTGTAAATGCAGTTGTCTTTCTCAGATCTACTCCTGCCCCCTTTTTTGTTTAGGGAACGGGTACAAATAAAAGCACACAGGCTAAATCTCTACCCCCCCCCCCCACCCCGTTTCAAAGCCCAATCAATGATCAATGAGTAAATTTTTTTATCATTTTTTTTTGCTGCGACGTGAAGTTGAAAATAGGCAGGAGATTCTAGGCCTAAGTGTGTGTCATTGCCTCGATGCGCAGACTGTGCGCACCTTCTGCTTCTGCAGTCGAAAACAGGATGTTGAGCGTCATTGCGAGCGTGCCAGTGGCACGCTAATGTAGCAGCTGGCACCGTGAGTGCGGTGGGGCGGGCGGGTGGCGAATGCTCTGTTTCTAATTGAACACCGACGGCCATTGTTCACAGCCCATCTCCCTCCGCCCCCCCCCCACAGGACCGATGGCGAGCAGTCACCCTCATCGCCAAAGCCAGCGGAGAAAAAGAAAGAAAAAGGTTTGATCTTAGATCTTTAAATCCGGTTTTTGCACCCGTGTGGCTGGGGTACGAAGCCTGTCCCAGAAAGCTACAGAGAATAACCCAGGATGGGGCGCCAGCCCATCGCAGGGCACTCACAAATTAATCAAGTGAACACAGCATGTTTTTGGACTAGGGAGGGGGCAAACTCCACACGTGTGTAAAGCTGGGTAGCAAACTTTTATATATATATAAAACATACATTTTGAACATAAGAACTATACAAACGAGAGGAGGCCATTCGGCCCATCAAGCTCGCTTGGGAAGAACTTAATAACTTAG
>JAODUD010000134.1:22923110-22934523 GCA_026784285.1 Stomatorhinus walkeri
AAGTGCTTCCTTAAATCCAGTTTGAAGTGTTCTCCCGCTAATTTCCACCTATGGCCACGAGTTCTTGTATTTGAACTTATGCTGAAATATCTGTTCAAATACAAGAACTGGCTTGTTCATCTGACAGAAGCTAAAGGCTCATTGAAGGTGGAGATGCATTCCGACTGGACACTGCAGCAGTTGTGGCTTTGGAAGCTTCTCAGCTCATATGCTGTCTGCGTGAACATCAGATCACAGCTTCTGTGACATGTTATCTTAGCTGATCACCCACACAAGATCACAGGGAGGTCACTGCCTCTCTCTCAGATCGGTATGCACGCAGGCTGTCCAGTCACCCGCAATTTCACAGGACATACAGGCACACGGATGTCTGATATGGCACCACTAAAAGTCTCGTGGGAGAAAATGAATTAATCTATAGGAAACTTAGGAGAATGCAACTCAATATTGGTATATACAATACAGTATACCGATTTCTAATATAAACAAACAGGTTCCATTGGTGTTGCTGGTCAATGTGGCAGGGGATTCCATCGGACTACCTCCTTTTTCAGATGTGGATCAGTTTGACAATGTGGACGTGTCCCCCGCCAAACTGAACCACCCCACGGCCAACCGGGCGAAGCCCCCCCACAGGCGACCCCCGACCAACCTCCACTCCCCATCCAGCGTAAGTCTACCTGCTCCGTTCCATCAGCCTCATCCATGCTTTTGCAGGACCTTTCAGGTCTGAGATGTTCTGTCATGCAGTGTAACTTCCTGTAGGGGGGGGGTTGCCAACTGGACAGCTACCTAATAAAACCACACGTTCTTCACCTGCAGCCTACAGGGGACTCAGAGCATACAGAATTTGATATGACCCCCAAAAAATTACCTGGGTTGGCAAAGGTGAGATTGCACAACCAAGAACCCGATCAATGCCATAGACATCATTTACATTTATGTCCATTGACAGTGGGAATTGAAGTCATGTGACTATGATAATGGCCATTGATAATCCCAGCATGGCTACTGACATCATTGTTGACCCTTCAAAATCCTGTAGGAGACTTTTCCAGTTGTGGCCCCCAAACCCACCTCCAAGGCAACCCAGGAGGAGGCCGGTACCATGGATGACGTTAGGACCGCCGTCCAGGACCTACAGATGGCCCTCGCGCTGTTCAAGGCTAAGCATGAGTCAGTCTCCAGTCGTTATGCTGCGTTTGCCATTTATTGTCATTCCACTGATGACCTATAGATGGCAGATGTGCAACATGTTCTGCCAGTAGAACCCAGTTTGAAAAATAGCTTAATACTGTATAGTATACCAGCTTCTAACATAAAGTCTTAGTTATTTCAGAATCAGATTTATTGGTCAATTCGTTAATTCACAATTGGACCGATGGTGTCTCTCTTAAGTTATAAAGACAATATTCAGACAATGAACATTTGATTTACAGAAAATACACAAATCATATACAGATTAAGTACAAGACATGTAATAAACACCACTAATTTAATATTATGTGTACATAATATAATGATTTTGTAATCAAAAAGACAGAAACCAAAAGTGAGTAGTAGTCCGCACAGCATTGCTTTCTTTTATTTCGCTAAGATTATTTACGTTTTCTTGTTGAGTTTGGTGAGATGGGCAGGGGACTGAATGCATACCTCTCCCCCCCCCCAGTTATTTACTCCCGGTGTCTGTGCTGCAGAAGCCAGCAGACATTTCAGATTCTTGATAAACTTCTTAGGCATTTTTGTACACGATTCTGTAATTTCTATCGTACAGCACGCAGTGTGCAGTAGGTAAGGTAGCGTTGCTAGGCATGCAGCCACTACACATTTAATTTAATATATATATATATTTATTATTAATTCGGACGTACGTGCGACTGCTCGTAAATCACATAGGTGGTGAGTTGGGGACAGTCTGTAGCTCCTAACTGAAACTTTATTTGGCTCGTGAGCTGACGATTTGCCCCCGGAGGAGGAGTATTAACAGCAGCCATCTTGCTTTCTCAGGAGAGACATGGAGGAGCTGAAGGCAGACCTGAAAGACGAGAGGAGCAAACGTGTGGCCCTGCAGGTAAGACGGCTCCCCCTCAAACATCACCCGGCTTCTGTGCCTGGCTGAAAGGAGGAGGAGATGTGGAGAAGCAGCTTGGCAGTCGGTTCCACCGGCTCCCTACACTTCCTGAAAGTACTTTCTGTTCCTCGGCAGGGGGAAGTACAGGCCTTGAGGAAAACTGTCAACCAGCACTGAAGCTGGATGAGCGCCTCCATCCAGTGAAACTTCACAGGGACGTAATGGTCTAACAGGGCAACCCTGCTGCCTGGTTTGGGCAAACCATAGTTGAGACTGCAAGTGACTGCTGTTAAACACTTTTCCTGTGGCTATAGAACTTTTTTTCATTTTGTAGTAGATCAGCTGAATTTTATGCACAATGTACTGTTCTGATTTACTAGAGCTGGCCTTTCATACAGTATGAATGATCAGTTGGGAAAAACTATTCTGCAAGTTATGCCGTGAGAATGTGTTTTTAAGCAATTCAGTGTAAATATTCACAAAAATGGAGGGCTGTGGAAATCATATTTCTTTAAAGATTATTTTTAAGACTGATTATATATCAGAAAAAAGGAAGATTCAAAATGAAATATGACTCAAGTGTATCGACCTGAACAACCTGAGCCTGAACAAGACTGTGAAACTTGTTTGTCTGTTTTCCTCTCATCGCGTCTATGTCTCCATTCTCTATCACTTGTTTTCGTTGGGTTTTGCCTAGTGCAGCAAATGTCAACACATTGTGCAAAGCCTTCAGCTTCACCCAACAGTAGCAGGAGTGTTTTACGTTGGTTTACTTAGGTGTGAGCACCACTATAATCTGACCTTTGTTGAAAGTTTAAACTAAAGCGACGCCTGCAAAGATTATGTACTTATAACTAATGAAGGGGGATTTTTTGGTGTGTGCAACAAAAAATGGTTTTCGTTGCTTGGGTGCTTTTTCAATACAACAGGTGTGGATATTAAAGGTTCTTACAGAACTTAGTACTTAATACAAATACTACTACTAACAGCTGTGTTCAGGTTCACTACACGGGACTCACCAGGGGGTTGTTCTGGCATCAGAGGGTATCAGAGGTTGGGCCGATAACCTGTAGTTGAGTCTGAGGCTCTTCATTAATGGATGATAATTAGTATTATGAAATAAAATCTGCTGAGGAAGTCAAGCCGTGGTGTGTTTCACATGATTGCTGTGAATTTCTGAGTGATTCCATTTGTGATGAAAAACATCACATTGTGACGTGCTGAAGGTGATTGTATTAACAGGCAGCCTGTATGACCATCGGGGTGATGCCCATGCCTGTATCGTTCCGGCATTTGCTAACACCGCAGCCATTAAGGTTTCGCAACTGAAGAGGGATTGAAAGTCTAGGGAACTGAACGGGAACTGAGTTTGTGCAGGGGTCTCCAACTCCGGTCCTACTACACCTGTTCTCAGGTAAATACCAGGAAGAGATGTGGCTCATCAGAAGCCAAGTAGGAAAGAAAACTTACTGGATAGTAGCTCTCCAGGACTGGAGTTGGAGACTCCTGAGTTAGTGACTGATTTAGTCTCGAGCAGCAGGCCCTAAGAACAGCTCCCCCAAAGCAATCAAGGCCACCTGACGTTCAGCTCACCGCACAGCCCGGGGGTCCCCAGAGTCCCAGCCAAGTCTGGGGATTTGAAGCTTGTAAGATAAACCCTGGATATCAGAGCCGGGCTTTTCCGTTTAATCCTGTGAATCGGATTGAACCTTATCACCAGATGAAGAAACAGGCAACAAATTTCAAGTATATAGGCTACAAAATAGGGTTTCCTTTACAGTTTGAAAGATGGAGTTTCAGAAACCTCTGACAGCATTACAAACTAAACCATAAATGATCTCTCTAATGCACAGAGGACCAGAAATGCATGAATGACAGAAATGTCCTCTCAATATCATACTGAATAAAATAAACTCAAAAATATATAGTGTACAGGTATGACGGAAGCCGTTTAATATGTTTTTCCCCCAGAAAAACTAGAGTTTCTCTTACAGGGTAGTTTTGCATAAATACTTTTATTTACTGTACATATTTCTGTGATTAGTGTTCATGTTCATTAACACCATTAAGGGTCATAACTGTTTAAAGTTATTGGTCCTGCATGAAATTAGTTTAGAACTTGGTAAAAAGAGTATCTTTATATTGAAGTGATTAGCTGGATTCACATTGATTGGTGTTGCCTCTGAATGTCGCACACAATCTGGGTAACTCAATACTCTGTTTTTTTTTGGAGGGGGGGGGGCTGAGGTAGAGTGTGAGTAGTTGGATGCATTTCAGAAGGGCAGAGGATTCACATACTACACTGCCTGGCCAAAGAGAAATGGTACACATTTCTCATGGCATCATTTTCACAAGCGTATACAAACATATCTCAACATTGATTTTTGTCCAGATTTGCATTCATTTCTAACTGAGATCTTGTATTGATGACGGGAGTTGAACCCCTCCGTAAAGTCTTCTTCAGCAAATCCCAAAGACTTTCAATGGGGTTAAGGTCAAGACTCTGGTGGCCAAATCGTGTGCGAAAATGATGCCTCATGCACCCTGAACCACTCTTTGACAATTCGAACCCAATGAATCTTGGCATTTTTGTCCTGGAATATACCCATGCCAATAGGGAAGAAAAAAAATCCAGTGATAGATGGCGGTGTAACCTGTAGATGGAGGTGTAACCTGTAGATGGCGGTGTAACCTGTAGATGGCGGTGTAACCTGTAGATGTTTTAGGCCTTGCAGTGTAACATTGCAGGTGAATGGGAACTGGGACCTGTAATTCACCATATGTCCACTTGGGGGGGATGTTTAGCTGTTCTCACAGGTCTGTCAATCTCTGCACCTTCTAAGTTTATCCTACCCGGTATAGGCCTGGAGCCTATACCTGCCACTATGTGGCCCCAGGTAAGGGGTACATGCTGGTAAGGATGCCAGTCCATCACGGGGCACAAAAGAAATAGAGACACCAGTCCGTGTCTCTGGACTTCAGGGAGAAACCGGGTGGAGCTGGAGGACAGGGGGAGGACATGCAAACTGCACACACAGAGCAGCATTCCACTCCGCTCCGCGCTTGTGCAAAGAGTCCATCCTGAGCTGCATTCTAAGCATATGAGTAATGCAAGGCATTAAGACCAAACTAATATGTGAGTCCAAATTAGTCAGACTATTTTGACTCTTTCTGAAGCTGGTTATCTGCCCCTGAAAACATCTCTCTTAAAATACCTACGTGGCAGTGGAGGTGGACACGGCGCCGGCCGGGGTGAAGATGGCAGAAGTCGCTTCCAATGGGTGAGAACGGAACACTGGCAGCCCCAGGAGAAGCCTGTGCAGGACTGATTCGGCGAGTTGGCTTTGGTTTGCTGTCAACGCCCAGCTCAGGAAGGAAACCATTTATGCCGCCCTCAGGTGGAATTAATTATACTGAAAAGGGAAACCTGGGCTACAGAAAGTACACAAGAGCTTGACAGACTTAACATACACACCGAAACTGGAATAAGCATGAAACAGCTTTATGAGTTACGTTTAAGAGAGGAAGCAATATGTTAACTTTGTGAAAGCAGTATTTAAAATGGACTGAACTACAGTAGCTGGCGTTCTAAAGGCAGAAGCCCATTTGAGTATGATCCATAACCTTTTCGTTAGAGTAAATAGTGTTAAGCCAGAAATACTGGGTCTCAGTTTTGGATTCTACAGGATGGGAGTACCGGCTGGGGACACGGATCTGGCATCGCCTGTAAGGCCTGGTGAGGGGGCGGGGTCTTTCTGAGGAACATCTGGGGCCCGTTACAGCTGCAGGGCTTCTGAAAACATGGGAACGGACTATTTTTAAAAGCTGCGCTTGGCTGAATAGAGCGGACGTTCACAGGCACACAGTTCTTTTTCTGGGGGGTAGGGGAGCAAACAGTAAACCTATATAAATCCTTATAAGTGGGCCCAAGAATTACATTTTTTTTTTCCTGCAAGTATGTTCCCTGTTATTTCTTGGGTGCTTCTATTACCTGGCGGACAGCTGAGGAAGCCAATCACCTTTGGGGTGACGTGAAGGTTGACAGGATATGTCGCAGCCATGGTGTGGGGTTGTGGTCAGGTAGCGAATTTTACAGCTCGCAGAAGAGGGCAGTGAACTGTTAAATGCTCCCCTTCTGCACCCCTTACGGCGGGTTTTTAAGCCCTTACCCGTACCCCAGACAGGCCGCAGAATAAGTAAGCTTTTCAAGTAGCCGAACACAAATACGTTTTGAAGGGACCACAGTGGCGTCGCTGTACGGCGAGAGACGAAGGTATGCAAAGGGCCGAAACGGCGAGGAAGGAAAGAGTCCAGCGTAACGGGGCAAAGGGCACTGTTCCACAGGAAAAGCAGATATTTTCTAAAATTAGATGTTGTGTCTTCCTCCAAGGAAGGGAAACAGAAGCAGGATCTGTCCTGAGGAGAAACTGAGATTGCAAAGACAGACATCCACAGAGAGCTCAGCCGTAATGGTAAATTGACTGATGAACTGGTTAGTGTATAGGTGCAGTCTCTTGGGGCAGCGGTTAGCACAGTGGCTACACACGTCTGGGACCAGGATTCCATATGTGTCGAGTTTGCATGTTCTCCCAGGAACATGCTGAAGTTAACTGGAGTTACCAAATTACCTGTAGGTGTATGTGGGTGTGTGCGCCCTGTGATGGATTGGAACCCCTCCTGGACTGTTCCCTGCCTGGCACCCATAAGTTCTGGATCCTTGTGATCCTGAACAGGACAAGTGCTTACAGAAAATGGATAGATTTGTGAGTGCACTAGGCTAGCACACACAGAGAACTTGCCAGAAAGTGATGATGTTACGTCATGATCCAGAAGCAGCTTTGAGGAGCTGAGGTGCTGGAAGTAGGTGTTGCTGGGGAAACACCATCCTGGTGGATTCGCAGGACAAGATGAAAGCTGGTTGTGCCAACACACCCTCACCCACTGGGCAAGAAAACGCCGTGGCTCCACTCCATACCTCACCACAGTCACCCTGTGTTACCATGTAACATTCACACAAAGACCCATCTATCCCTCCTCCAAGTGAGGGTTGGAAAAGGGGCCTGGAGCCATGAATCACGATCTCTAAATTGACCTTTCCTATAATATACCGCAGATGCTGTTCTCTCACACAGTCAGACAGGCATTACTTACAGACCATCACCGTGACACTATATGAAGACACAGACACACGTATAATTAATAATTTGCTTTTATTCATGATTTATATAAAAACCTATTTGAATAGAGCATACATATCCTAATAATTATATATATATATACATTTCTTGATGGTAAATTGTACATTTTATGTTTACATAAATAACCTTTGGCAGTTGACGCTGACATTTTGACAGAAATGTTCAGATATACCCTGGGGTAAATTTCCACAGCTGGATTCCCAGTCTCTTGAAAAATGCTGGTCCGAAGTGAAATGTTAAATACGGTGCTTCATTCCAGATCAAATGACATGACGCATCTCTCGCGAGGTTAAAAGTCTACGATTATCTCAGCCTTATGATGGATGCTGTCTCATGCCCAGAGCATTAGAAGTGTCAGAGGTTCTTTTTAAAAGTGAGGAAAAACGTGATTTGGTATTGCAGACCGTACGATCAAAATATGTTGGGAGAAATATCTCGACGATATATATCTAAGCAGAACAGCATTTATTTACAAAGGTCCTAGAGTTATACAAGAAACAGACATGACAATACAGAACAAAATCCCTCTTTGAGTTCTGAAATTAGGCTTCGTTTTATGGAAAAGTGTGACTCAGTTATTCAGAGGTCTCCAGCCTGCAGACAGCTGGGCCATTTAAGGTTCCAAATTATAAATTGGTCCACATACTTCTTGGATTGAGAACAGGCTTTGTTTGTGAACCAGCATTTTTTCCATCAGAACTTCCAGTTGTGTACGTCACTGTGGCTTCAAGACGCATACCAGATATCACAGAATTAATAACACAAAAGAGGTGATATTTATGTCATTCTAACCTGTTGCCCTTCATAGTCACTTGAGTTCCAGGACTCATTGCCTCAGACCACATTGTCCCGGCTTCTTTACTTTAACTCTGAATGACATCAAGCTGGAATAAACTTATCACAGTCAAGAAGGTTCCCAGAATTCCTGCGTGGAAAGTAAAATCAAAATATAATGCTATCAGCTAAATGGAATGCAAAAAGATATTAGAATTTGGGCTTTGAATATCTGCTCAGAGAAACAATTAAGCAGTTGTGAACTAACTTTATGGGATCTGTTTTCCACACAACCAAACTAACTTTTGGTAATTACATGTTGCAAAAATATCCTTTTGTTGCCCTAGAAGGTGTGGCACCATACTGGCACACTGATGTTTTCCTGAAAACCATTGCATTTACACAGAGGCCACGAAGGTATCTACTTATAGTGTCTGGCTTGGATAATGTTTTCTCTTTCACAGACGCGCCAAAATAAAGTCCATCCATTTCACTAGTGCCCCAAGGCATTGTGGGTTGTTGCTCTTTTGGAGAAAACATCACAAAGACAATAAGTGTGTGGAATGTGAGTTTGGAAGGACCATTGTGTCTTTGGGATCTGGTTTGGTGCTCCGCGACTGGGCTGCAACAACAGAAACGGTCATAAAATCTGTTGCTATTTTTATAAACAAATAATACGATTTGTATCTGCATGGCAGTTCTCTGAGAGATGTGGGACATTAGCAGAGCCTGGAGTTTGATGATGCACTCAGAAGCTCAGACAGTTTGCGCATTGCTGAAAATAGAAACAAAGAACAAAACAGAAAATATAAAATTTTTTTCTACATACAACTGTAACTAATATTTTCTTTTGGACTCCAATAAACGGCTTCAAACGATCATACCCAGCCCAGAGCTGAACTTCCCAGTAACTTTCCATATTGGTGACCTTACTTCGTGTCATCAACTGAAAACTAAAACTGAAAGACATTTTTGAAGGGGTTCGCAAACCACACTTGTGTGTTAGGATGCGACGTGTGTGTGACAAGTTCAATGGCCACTTTAGCACTGTTACCGCTAAAGAACAAAGTACACATACATGCATCAAATATACTTCCTATCTGACAACTGGACATTATGAGGAAATATCCCTGTTAGAAAAAACATAGCATTGCATTCCTGGGTAAGATACATCCAAGCCAATCACACCACAGTCCTTATCATCCATCGCAGCCACAGAACATCTTCAGATGAGTTCCAGAGAACTCTGTGCTTGTGAATCTGTGGATGGTTTCTGGATCTATATAGACACGCTCGACACGTGTGGGACCTTGAAGGTTAGGGGAAGTCCAATAGCACCATAGTTTGCAAGTTCAACTTCAGGGTCAGAAAAAAGTCTGTGTGGTGGAGAAGTTTGACTAGCCCCATCTGACCAGCACCTCACGCACACTTAGGTGGGCTGTTGTGGGGAGGTTTCTCCAGGCACACAGGCCATTTTTGGCATCAAAGCTTTGGGGGGGCTATGGGTCAGTAGTAGTGTACCCGGCCGATGGTGCCCGTTCCCGTGCCCAAGATGTCAGGCTGCCCATTTCTCCAGATCTCACGGATGATCCGCTCACGTTCCTCAAGCCGCTGTGCCCTCTCCAGCTCCTCAGCCGACGTGAAGACGTTGACGCTGAGAGCTCCGTCTGGCTGGCTGTGGTTGCCCACCGGCAGTTCGGGGGTGGTGGTGGCGGTGACAGTGGCTGGGGAAATGGCCACAGGGGTATGCACATTGAGGTGATCCTCCTCTTCCTCCTCCTCCTCATCCTCACTGCCATCATCGTCATCCTCGCTGAAATCCTTCAGGCTCTTTTTCTCAGACAGGGGAGGTCCCATCTTGATGCGGGACTTGCAGGATATACGGATTACCAGGAGGCAGAGGGTCAAAACCAGGCCGAAACACACGCCAATCACGAAGTACAGGCCAAAGCTTTCGGGATTGGCTAAACAGGAACACACAAAACATTCAATTAATCCAATCAAATCAGCATATTCTGAGACCGAAGTCTCACACCTTTCATTGCAAAAAGTAATTTTAGATTTGGAAATAAAGTATTTTACAGTGATGATCATCAACCATGAACTTGAAGATTCAGTACCTGGTTATATTTTCAAACTACTCATAAGTACTTGTTTTTACACAGACTGTAAAACTGTAGAAAATAGGAAAGAAGCATATAAAATAAATAATTTCTAACTCTATATAATTTATGATTTCTGACAGGCTTTTTTTTTTTTACTATGAATCAATAAGCAGGGATTCATCTTGTTGGCTACTTGCTGTAGGAAGCGAAAGCTCAAAGCGCACCTGAAATCTACAGTGGAAACAAACCCATGCAGTCTAATGGTGGAGCTGAATGACTCCTTCTTGGCGTAAAGTCAAGTAATTCTGTTAAGAGCCAGAGTTAATATCGAGCTGTCGGCTTCACCTTTAATGTGAGCATAGGCAGCGATGCTGTTGCTAAGAAGATGCATCTCCTTTGTCTTCACGTCCATCCTGGGTCCGGGGATCAGGGGTCAAGTTCTCACGGCTGCAAGGCAGACAGACTGTAAACAGCACGGCGTGGCACGGCATCGGCAAGGCAGGGGGGGTGCCTTACAGCTGAAATGGCCCCCAAGCAACGCTGGACACAGGATCAGTCCAGCCGGCCGTCGGATTAGCGCGACCTTGCTGGATGCTGGACGTACGTTTACCGCGAAACTCATCTCAGTGTGTCGCCGCCTCTGACCAAACTGTCCAGGATGTGGTTCATGCAGCCCCCCCCCACCCCTGACATAAGGCAGGATTACTCTTTGTCCTCCGAGGCCCCCCATTTTTTGGCATGGCTGAGTCGTCGAGGCAGCTTGCCGGAGTAAGGTGACATTTCTCGGCATGCAAAGTAACGGCGGAGAATTCTTACGGGAGCTGGGAAGTTCCTCAAAGCCACGGCACCTTTTGACTTTGCTTGGAGTGAAACAGATGCTAGCAGCCTTAGTTATGGCCTGGGCGGTGGGTCGGCGCTCGAGTGGAGGTGGAGCCTCCCCAGTGATGGGCTTCTCTGGGGCCACGGGCGGCGGCGTGCGACGGTGTCCTTCCGAAAACGAGACGGACCTGACAGGGCCGGTTATTTTTAATAACGCTTGACATTGAGCAGGTTAATGACTGATTTGATTGTTTGTGCCGCTTGCTCTGCGATACTAAGTGGGCCGTTGGGACCCGTGCGGGTTTCTTATTTATTAATTTATCTTTTTTTCACAGGGACACGGGGGCTAAAGAGCCAGGGGAGTTGTGTGGGGGCGGAGCTCGTGGGGAGTGGGGGAGGCATGTGGGGGTGGAGCTCACAAGGAACGGGGAGGAGTGTGGGGGCGG
>JAODUD010000134.1:22955520-22967137 GCA_026784285.1 Stomatorhinus walkeri
GGGGGGGGTAGTTCCCCCCCCCCAAATGACCGGCTGCGGTCCCCCAAAAATAATCACAAACACAGGTGATGTTTCTTCTGCTTTCTGTCAGATCTGATCTAGCGGCGACACTATGCTAGTTGAGTCTCAGGGAGTAAGTCCCTTACCGAGTCTCCTCAGGACACCACAGTGGGGAGACCAGCAGAGAACAGCCTTAGTTAGGCTTTGCAGAATGGGGGGACCTGCGTTGTTCTTCAGACTGACATGGGGGGAGGGGAATGTAACCAGGCCTAACCACAGAGAACAAGACCCACAAACACCATGCCAGCCATCAACTATCTCCGCCAAGGCACCCAAGAAAAGCATAAAACTCTTCCATTGATCTCATGAAAACATGTGATACAAATAAGTCTCCCCCTCCCCCAAAAAGACATACTCATTACCTTTGGGGTCCCTGCCAAATATGGTTGGCACATTTCAACGTCCCAGCAAAACAAATTCCAGAACCCTGCAAGTCTGCTTTTCCTGGACAGTCGGACTTGTTTGGAGCGTTCTGCGTTATGTTTCTTCAGATTTATTACACTGATACATAGATGTGGGCCGTAAATGTTCCAGAACGTGGAAACTGCCTTCAGTAGCTTGCCTCAATTAGCACAGGAAGCGATAGGATCAGAAAACAGTCTCCATGTCTCAAACAGCCCCCTTTCCGTGTCTCGTAATGGCTTGGACAGAGAGAGCCAGTACTGACAAATATCAGATAAAATCTCCCAGAAATGTTCTCTACGCAGTTTTTCTAGTACAAGACATTCAGAAAGTAACAAAAAAAAGCCCTGACTTTATATGTCCTCCGTTATCATGGTGCAACATACCCCATAATATGTTGGAGGTATGGATAAAAACATTTGGAAAATGTTCTGCTCTTCTGTGAAGCCAAATGAGAAAGCATGTTCTCCTAGGCCTTGTGAATTTGTGGGCACGATTCTCTACTATAAGCAGAAGAAACTCTGCTATTTTGGTGGCAAATGAGGCAGAGAGACCGTTTGCTTACACAGTCAATCTGGTCTTCATTAGACACTGATTCTAATACAATTAGTTTGTCAGACTCTGCAACAGTAAGTTAAAATGAAGCCTTGCTAGACATCTTTACCCGTTTCGTGAATTTCAGTGAAGTCCTTAATGATGGCTGACCAGAAAGCCCACCCTACAGGAACCAGAAGGGAGTGGCCCAGCATGGGGTCAGATGTGTCATTTTGGGTTATGTGACATGTGACATCTGCACCACTACGGCCAAGCACCCAGGATCTTAAAAGATATGCCACTTTTGCAGTGAGACAGGCAAAGATCAGCATGCTCATCTCTGATGATTGACAAGAGCTGCAAGGTTTCCATCATACTGGCATGTGAGCAAGCCTCAGAAGCTGGCATCGAAGGGGACTCCAGCCAGGGCTGTTCCAGCATGCACTGGGGCAGGGATGCCCATTGACTTAGGCACCTTTGTACATAATACGGCGCGGTAGGGCACCTTGTCGGGGCCCTGGAGAGGCAGAACTGGCTCCAGCCACACCATTCACTCCCAGGCTGGACAACGTTGGACCTGCCTGGACCCAAAGAACCAGGGCAGAGCTCACCCCAGAGCAGTTACCCTGTGACCAGTTGAGTAACAGCTGATGCACTTTATCCAGAAGCTCCAACGTGCAAACCAAGCCAGACGCGGAGCCGGCATGACTGGCGTTCCCACCGGTACCCCATAATGATGGAGTAGATGTTTTCTTCGACAAAAAATAGCATCCCACACGCCTCTACTCTGTGTCACGATGCCGCACCCCTGTCCGCCCTGACCACAAATATCCTCCTGCCTTTTTGAGAGTTTACCACAAAGACGAGTAGGGACAGGAGAGGTTCACGAACCAAACACCTTCGGGTCACAGTCAGAAAACCGTGTTTTCATATTTTTACGCACAAATAATGACTGGTGTAAGAGGACTAATTCGAGCCGTCTGAGAGAAGACAACCCCAAACTCATAAATCCAAAAATTCAAAAGTGAACATGAACCTCTTAGACAAAACATGCTATTCCACAAGGAACGCAAGTCTGCAGATATGACACTAAGAGACGCGGTGGTACATTCTCTGCCAATTGTGCAGCCATACCTTGCATGTTTCTGGCCTATTTACCAGGTGCGTCACACCAACTCAAGCAGCGTGCTGAACTGGCCCCACCCCTTCTCCAAAGCCCCCACAGTCAGCATTACCCAATCAAAGAGAGCCACCCTTGCCTTTGATGAGCCCTACAAGCACAGCCTAAACAGAAAGATCTACTTTTAAGTATCTCAGCCCTTTGATCACAGAGACACTTTGAGGGAGGTGGGTCGACCAGCAGACAGCGGAAATCCCAGGTCGTCTCCGCTCCTGACCGCAAAGGGCGCATTTGGGTCAAAGTGATTACGGTTCCGGCACCGGTGCGGGATGTCCCTTTAACGGTCTTGAGCTGCAGTCACATCAGTCATGCATATGACTGCCAGCTCCACAACTGGCAATGAACGCATTTAGGATAATGTTCAATTACCGAGAACTTACAGTCATATCGGCTCATTGACAACAGCAAAAGCTCAGATCAGCATTTCTGCCAGTCCTTTAAAATTCCTGTCACACCATCTCGGTAACAGTCACATGAGTTGGCTTTACTTGATGTAAAGCTGGAAACACCAACTTCAGTTTACTACTTTAAAATTACTAGGCTCTCCAGAAGGGAAGATCTGTGCAGGCTTGTTAGTCTTCCTTGCACCCTTATGTTTACATCAATTTACCACAGACACTGAGCAACAGCAGCTCATTTGCAAGGGGAACGTGGAAGCATATCACTCAGATTAATGACTACCAGCAAGCGACAGTGCGTGGGTTTCCATAGAAACCAAGACCCTGTGGGGCAAATGTGACGCATTTCTCAGAGGTCTCTGTGTGTGTCAGCACCACGTCGCTCCTGTGACCAGTGCCAAGAGATCAGACGCCCCTCCTGAACTTGGACTTACTGATGCCAAACTCCCCCAGCTCAGTTTTCCATCCGGCACCCTTTCCTGGCAGTTTTGCTCAGGACACCCAGCAGAAGTATAGCTTGACACCAGATGTAAGCAGTTATCAGCTATAATTCAGTGTATCTTAAGCAGCAACATATGACAAATGCAGGATGCAAATTGGACCTGAGACATTACATCGTCTCAATACAATGACCCATTTAATAATAAAACTAAGCCGATGATCCCTGAGGAAGGTGGATTCCCCCCCGCAGAATGTCAAATGTAAACTGTAACAAACTCACGTGGTTATAAATAAAGACCAAACTGTCATAGCAGTCAGAGGGTCCCAGTCACACACTGGTCATGTGATGACACTCCTATATGCAGGCAGCGTATGAGAGTCCAGCTCTAGGAACAGATATTAAATAAAGCGTCTTGCTTTCTTTTACAGTAAGACGGCAGGACCAGGCGAACCAGGAGCTGCAGGCCGGAAATTTGCATGGTTGCATATTTGTATTCAGGTGCCCATATACGTTGTCTCCATTATCATTTATTCACGAAAGGATCCAGCAGTAAAAAAGCATAAATTGATACATGATGTGCCTTGATCCCAGATGAGATTAAAATGAATTTAAAAAGGTGCAGGCTGATGATTGCGGTGCGTAGTTTGGTTGGATGGAGAGGAATTTCAGCCCGGCCCAGGAAAAAACAGAAGGTGCCTAAAATGAATGACGCCGTGCCCTTAATTACATCAGCAACTGAGGCCAACACTTGGCCGGCTTTGAGCAGTTTTATAATTAAAAAATACGAACATATAAACCAAAAAAGAACAAGACTAAGCTGACTACAGAAAACTCAGAATAACAGCCCCGCGGACCTTACTTATCCATGCCATAATAGAACGTACAGTTCTGGATTAAATCAGCCATTTGCTCATATGGGTTCAGGGCTACCCAAACAGTGACACGACCGTCAGCATGAGTGGAAAAGGCTTGGGTACATGAACCAAATGGCTCCCTCTGCTGGTGGGGGGACTGGATCAGTTACAGATTGAGCCCCAGAAACAGCCTCTGGCCCACAGGTGACTGGTCTCATTCCAAAATCACGTGAGTATCCCAAACAAAACAATCATTCCCTATGATTTGCTGCAAACTCTATTAATGCTTTTCCCTCAGTTTCTGAGGCAGGAAAACTAGCAGTTCTAGTCAGCAAGCACAGGATATCCTTTGTATGCTCAGCAATAAATACCTGTAGTTAGTGCCAGAATATGAGCAGTGCTGAAGTTGGCCAAACTCATGCCAAACGAACCAGTAGAAGATCTGCACACGCTGTGCCCCCCAAAGCTACAAAACAGATTAAACTACCTATCAATCACCTTCATATATACAAACATATGCAGAATTAGAACAGCAAGGCCTACAGCATTTTCCTTCATGCAACGGAGCATGCTTTTCCAGCTATCAGAGCCAAGCACTAATGCGGCTCGCTAATTCCTCCTCTTCTCCAGCAGGAGGTCTTGCAGCACCATTATGCCAAGTGTGTTTAGAGGTGTCTTTAGAGAAGCTAGACGACCAAAAAGTGACCCGTGTTTTGTACCCAGGACTGTCGGAACTCACCCACCTGTTCTGGCTCATTTTGGTTCACACCCTGAAAAACCCTGTGCCATTTAATGTGAAGGTTCATTTCCTCATGATGCTCAAAATATGTTAAACACATGGACATTAATCTGTAAGAATACACTTAAGTCAATCCGGTTACTTCTCAAATTGAATACTGAGAGCCATTCGACAAGAACAATTAGACTTTACGTTTTTATTGTCTAGGATTTAACATACTTGTGGTCAATGTTTAACACGTATAAATTTCATCCCACACTGTGTTTTAATTGTGCTCTCCAGGGAATGCAAAACAATACAAAAATGTGCAGAAAAACAAACACTTGAAAGGCTTTTAAATTGAACATATGCAATGTGTATCTGCATCGCTGTCGGCCATATTGAAACCTTGTGTGTTGCTCCAGGGTCACAAAGAATCTGTTTCAAATTAAAAGTCAGAGCAGCAACAGTGGCAGTCTAGCAAAGCAGGTCAGACTGAAGGTGAGGAGAATCAAGAAACAATGTCTCCCATCCATCCATCCATCCATCCATTTTCTATACCCGCTTATCCTACTGGGTCGCAGGGGGTCCAGAGCCAACCTGGAAGCAACGGGCACGAGGCAGGGAACAACCCTGGACAGGGGGCCAGCCCATCGCAGGGCACACAGACACACGCACACGCACACGCACACCTATGGGCAATTTAGCAACTCCAATCAGCCTCAGCATGTCTTTGGACTACAGGGGGAATCCAGAGTACCCGGAGGAAACCCCACGACAAGACAGGTATAACGTGCAAACTCCACACACATGGAGCCCAAGTCCCAGAGGTGCGAGGCAACAGTGCTAACCACTGCACCACCATGTCGCCCACGATGTCTCCCTCCACTCACAATTCATTTGGAGAACTTATAAACACATTCAGAGCACACTCTAAAATAAACACGGGTGGAATATTCCTGCCAAAGGATCCCCAACCTTTGGAAAGATTTGAAAACCTGACAAGTAAGGGGAGACTTTGCAATTTACACAGGTTAAAATGACTATGCATATGCAATAACCAAAATAGTCATAGCAACTCCAAAACAGAAACAAATGTGCTTTTTTTGCCTTGTTTTGCACACGGAGCAGCTGAGCCAGATGCCAGAGTGTAACAGAGACGTAACGTGAGACAGCACGCCAATATTAAGCGAGGATAATCGACAAAAACTTGCAGGAATTTGGGATGGGTCTGCTGTTCCCCAGCTGGTTGGGGACAGGGGCACGGTGGTGGGGGGGGGTGGATTCTCCTGGCTGAGGGGGTTCCCTGTGTGAACCAGCCCAACTGGTGGGCAGAGATGCTGAGGACCAGCTGCAATGCACTCAAAGGCAGTGGGTGGGGGCAAACAGGCCCTAGCATATTTTAGCAAAAGACATCTGGGACAAACTGTCGTCAAGCCCCAGGATGAAGTCACACGCTCCACCCTGAGCTCATAGCTCGAGTCCTATTACATCTGAAAGACACAAGTGTTGAAGGAATAGGAAGAGGACCCATGTTAACGGTGGGCCGTCCAGCAGTCCTGCTGGTGGCGTGAGAAACTGGCAGGTCGACCCCCAGGCTTCGGAGCACACACACACGGGCAATAGGTGCCCCCTGAGTCTGGAGCACATGACATGGCTTGAGTTGAACAGAAGTGCTTCCAAGACGTCACAAGGTCACAACTGTGTTGTTCTCCAAGACCACAGAGAGAAAGATAGTGGTTGTGAAACTCACTCACCTCGTACAGGCCTCTGATTTAAGAGTCCTGCTTCAGGGCATTTATCAACAGAAACATCTAGAGAAGTCCTGGTAAGGTCATCATTTGTTTATACCGAACATGATCTTGGCTACATCTCATGCTGAGTATATCGGCATAACCTTGTTCTGAGTAAACAGTATTGCAGATGGAGTGTGAAAAAAAATTGAGGAAAACCCCTTTAAATACCAACATATGATGCTGAATTCAGCCCGCGATGAATCGAGCCATTACCATCCAAACGCAAGCCGAAGTCAACCGCCAAGTCACCTGCGATGACGGGATGAGAACCTAAACAGGCGAAGCTGGGGCCAGCTGCTGGCCCATGTTAGCTGCTCCTGTTAGCCATTAGAGGGAGTCCGTTACGGGGTCCAGCTGCCAGGTGTTCGGCCGGGGCCCATCTGTTCTCGGGCATCGCCGGCAGCGACAGAACATCCAAGGCACACGCAGCTGGCCGGTAGCTCCAGATTCGTATCCAGGGTGATGTCACTGGTACAAACCTGCTCGCGTGATACAAGGAAGTGTTTCTGCACTTCGACAAACACACAAGGCTAAACATTAAGTGCAGACCACCCCGGCACCCCAGGAAGTTAATGCTAGAGGTAGAAGCTGGAACCGTGCTTAGACGTTGTACATTCAGGGAGGAAACCTACATCGCACAAACAGGCGAGCAGATGGAAAACAGAATGGCCAAACTGTAGGGCATTCACAGGAGCAAGCGGGTCACACCGACAGGGTAAATATTTAAAACTAACCCACCACTGCAGCTTTTGAACCTTAAACATTTAATATGGAGAAAAAGCTCCCCCTACTGGAAGAAGCATACCAAACTGGACTTGTTATTTTGAAGTTTGAACAAAATCAGACTGACAAGCTGCATTTTTAATTTATTTATTGCTGACATGCATGTAGAGATTTGATGAAGTACAAAAATATGTCTTTTATACAAATTTGTTTTTTTCATCTCTATACAATTACCCAGTTTCAGCTTTGATACCAACGGAGCGGCTTACTAGACTGCGCTTAAAACCCGTCTGCTTTAGTCTTCCAACGTCACGATCCGATTTCCAGTTTAAACACGAGGCATGTCAACTTTACATTGCAAAAGGGGTGTGTGGGGAGGGGGGGGGGGAATTAAAAATGCCCCTCCCCTGACAAAGCTACAACCTTTCAGATTACTGACACAGAGGCAGTTCCCTACACCCCAGGTTTTGCAGTGTATTTTCAAACTGAATCCACAGAGTCCTCTTCTTTAGTCAGACTTCATAGCCATACCTTGCAGGTCAAAAGCATGCAAAGATCATATCTTAAACGTGGAGCTCCACAACATAGTTCTCATGCTGTAAAAAGGTGCTTCAAAAATGACATACGACGTGATGTTTTTTTATGGGGGTGGGTGAGCACACAACAGTCCTCTCCAGATGGGGGCAGGAGTGCATGTGTGTGTATATAGGTGAATAAGCTGGTATTAAAGCAGGCTGCACCTATGCAGAGTCTGCTTCGGCGGGAGGGCAGACACTCATGGCTGGGTGGTTTAAAAGGATGACCATTTGCAGTCATGGTTCTTTAAAAAAAAAAAAAAACAATAATAAAGTGTCTCTGGCCAAGACACACCTACAATACTGCTCAGTACTCAGAGGTTCATGTCGCAGCTTCAGCACTAGGTGGCAGCATAACTCCGCATGAGCACACACCCCTGTGTTAAAGGGGCATGGATGCCTACATACTAGGTTTCTTTTTTTTATTTTTTTGCAAGATGGCAAGTCACTAGTTTGCACAAAGTTTGCCGGCTGCTGTCAGGTTTTGCACACACAGGCACGCACACACACACACACGCACGCACGCACGCACACTAGCAGAGTGCGGCACCAAAATGAATCCGGTACGTTCTACAAATCATGCGAAATATTTCCTTAAAAAAATAGATCTACGCAGACTTTTAGTGTAGCTTAATTAACCACTGGCTTGTGGCAACCTTTTTATACAATTTAAAAAATAACTGAAGTCAAAGCGGAAATCACGGCAATTAATGAAGACGTAACGACGTGAGTTGACACTAAACACTCGCGAAGGTGGAGGGACAACACCTACAGGTTTATGACATAATGAATAAATATAATCGGAAGCTTAAGACAAAAAACGGGGGGAGAATTAAAAAAATAAAAATAAAATTTTAAAAAATCACAAGAGCCTATACTTTCCACTTGTGTTGTTTGTCAGTCTTGCTTTGTCACGGAAATGCACTAAAGCATATATACCTATATTACAGAGTTTACAGTAAGCTAGACCACTACTAGGGTGTCCTGTCCTTAAGTGGTTAGCATCAAGGGTTCTGGAAGATACTGTTCTGACACTGGAACGCAGGGCAACGAACCCCTCAGGTATCATCACTGCACCCACTAACGTCGGACAGGACCATCACCAAACAGAAGCCTTAAATTAAAAGGATATTAATCTACTGGTAAGTAATCATAATTATTGAGTTGTAACATTGTAATTACCGTAGTTATGGCAAGAGGGGTGCAAAACATGGAAAAGGACAAAAGGACAATCACAAAATGGGTTAGGACTACAGTACGGCTTGCATGTACATGCAGGCGGGGCAGAAAGATGCTGTACCTGCTTAGATTTCTGGTTCACAAGCACTGCACTAGGACAAGCACTGCACTAGCGCCTCCCAAGTGGCTGATTCAACAAAGCCCCTGCCCTAGACCCACAATTTTTAATGACTGAGGGTGGAGGGGAAAAGGCAACCCCCCCCCCCCCCAGTGTGCTACTTAAGTGGTCCAAAACAGCAGGCCAGATCAGGAGACGACCTCGCCGGAGATTCGACCTCTAAGCACCGGAGACTGGAACTGGCCCCGGGTTTGGGTATAGAAAGGCACCGGGTTCGAAACGCATTGGCTGGGGAAACCAGGCTACAAAGACGTGTGGGGGGGCACCGTGGGGTCAGGGAGAAGAGCCACCATGCCTCTGCCACACGGGTTCCGTTCATATCAGCATGCGGCAGCTGTACCGTGATGTGAGAAAACAAAGGAATGTCTGTCAAACAGCACATAGCAACAAAGACAGAGACACGCATTCCTTGGCAAACCACAACTTTACAAAGGAGCTCCGTATTTGGCTCTAAATATCACAAATAAAATAGATCATGCTGGCTGATTATTGTTCAAAAGAAAACAAAAAACTGGAAACGGTATAGAAATAAGCCATGCTTAGTAATGTTGGGTATTCTCTGGACAATGCCTGAAAGTCACATGACTCAACGCCCACCAATAACATATCTGAAGAACGACCGATACCCAACATCAGTCCGGACCATAGCATCCCTGACTGGGACATGAGAGGATAGCTGCCTAAATTCGAAAAGGGTTAGAATCCTACCAGGTGGGACAGAACGTGCATTCTGCTATTATGAAACCAGAAGCCGTCGGTGACCAGAACAGATGTAGTCGGCGGTAAAAAGAAAGAGGGAATTACATGCTACGTTTATCAACTGACAGAAAAAAAAATAAACGTCAAGCTTATTCAGATTTTAGGGAGAGTGCCACAGAAGGGTCACTTTCCACACTATATTTATGCACCAGGGATATTTAAAAAACAAACAAAAAAAAACAAAATTGAAGTAATGCTTCTCCAGGCCAGATTCACAACGTCCTCGTAGAGACAACTGAAAACAGCCTCAGTTAAAAGACAGAAAGAGGTAGATCTGAAAGTCAGTTTCAGGACCGATCCAGACTGTTTTGGTTAAAGAAATCTGGGGAATAACATGTACAAACACACAAAGGTTTCTGCACGTGGCAGGACAACGTTGAGAGCTGGGGGGTGGGTGGTCTCCTTCCTGTAAAAGCTCTGGAGACCAGTTGCTACGCGATTCCGCTGTGGAACGCTCTATTGCTCTGGGTGTTGTGGCCGATCTTGGGCTGGGGGGCCTTTAGCTTCCTAGGGGGAGCGTGACACCAGGCAGGGGGTGGGGTCCACGCTGTCCGTAGCCAGGGGAGGGGGAGTGGGAGCGGAGCGAAGGCCTCACCCCAGTCTAGGTCATGACTGTCGAGCCCTACTTTAGCCCCCTCCATGGGGGCACAGAGTCTGTGTTCGGGTCCACCCCTCCACGACCCCAAAACCCCAACCGCCCCCAAAGCCAGAGCATACTTCTCTGCGGCACAGGGCTGAATATGGAGTCTGTGGCCAGCGGGACTTCAGAGTAGGGGTACCGGAGAAGGGTGGGGGGGTAGGGGGTGGGGGGTTACTTCCTCAGGAAGCGCTGGGCCAGGATGGCAGCGTCCAGTGGGCTGACGGGCTGGGCGTCATGCCCGAGGCGCCGTACGGGCGGCACGCTCCCGCCGTACGGCCGCTTGCTCAGGAAGCTCTTGGCCTCGTGGATAGTGTTCTTCTCCTCCGCCAGCAGCAACTGTTGCCTCATATAGTTCTCAAACTCGTACTGCGAGGACTCCTCTGTGACCTTGGCCTGGAGAAGGGAGAGCAGACGCGCTTTAACCTCCAAGCACGGGGCTGCCGGCATCAGCAAGACTCGCTTCCTTATTTATATTCAACGGCGTCGCTTGCTTACAGTGTAAACTCACACGGCATCCCGGGATTTTACCATGTGATTCCGCCGCTCACCACACGGCCTCCAGCCAGCCTCCCCCACGGCATTATAAACTTCTCACGCCATATGTTAAACAGAACGGGCTGACCGCCAGCTAATCCTCTCCTGTCCTCTGGGCTACAGTCTTACCCTGAGATACAGGGCGCAGCAAAGCAGGCAGACCTAGCATTAGCGCAGCTTATCTTAATACAAGCCACTCACCTCCTGGAGATGCTCAGGGTGGTTCACCTGGTCATCAATGTCTGGCACCACCTGCAGAGGACCACTCAGAGTGGACACAGACTGCCTGTGGAACATGGACAAAGACCGGGGTGAAACCCTGCAGTGACCTCAGTCTGAAAAACGACACGTACCCAGCCACCTAAATGCTTCACCTGCCAGGTACTGAAGCCCTAAGGGCCACAGACCACAGTCCATCAGCTAAGCCTGAAAATCATAGCCGCTGACACTTTGACCCCTGCAGTGCTTGCTTTTATCCACCAGGGGGAACCCTTACCATGAGGCAATGATGGCACTGAGCGACTCTAGCACCTCAGTGGCAGTCAACCTCTGCTGGGGATCCAGAACAAGCAGCTTTCGGATCAGGAACACTGTGCTGTCCGACACACGGCCATCCCTGTTTTGGGGGGGGGGGGGGGGGACAGA
>JAODUD010000134.1:22975315-22986358 GCA_026784285.1 Stomatorhinus walkeri
TTGGTTTGTTGTTATGCCCCCCCCCCCCCCCCCCCCCTTCAGACTATATCGACAAAGCCGTACCAGTGAAAGCATGCACATACAGCGCAATCGCTAGGCTGATTCATGTGTGGGCAATGGAACCGTCAGCACTAGGTCTTGAAATAGAACAAACCTCCAAAACATTAAAGAATCACAGAGTAGAATGAAGGCATGCATGTACTACAGAAGACAGCAAGCTGTGAATGAAAACAACTGGAAGAATGTAGGATTGATCTGACAGTGAAGAACATTTGCATTCAAAACAGGAAAGGTATGGGATTTCATAATGAAAATGCAATAATGTGGACATGAAAATACCATCGAAACAAAAACGACATTGAACAAGAACTAAAACACATACCTTGCAGAAATAACAGCGATCAAACTGACAAGAGTAAAGTAGCAAGTAGAGATAACAAACGATTCTTAAAATAAAAGAATGAACTGGACACTCGGGTTTGTACAGAACCCAACACACAAAAAGCTTCTCATTAGCAATGAGGCCAGAAATCGTGAGTGTGAAGGCACAGCGTGAATCTGATTCATTTTCCAGCAGACAGACGCACTCCTGCCTTGTCAGTGAAAATGTACGATCTTTAAATAGCTGGAAACAAGGCTTGGGGCCAACAGAGGTGACCACAGATACACCCCCTTATCCGTTTTTAATCACTCAAAGACCAAACATCCAGCTCAGTGGTGGGGGTTTGAATGTGTCCTATTGAAGTTACAGGGGGCACGAGAAAAAAAAAAAAACATCCGAAAAGCTCTGACAGAAAATGAAACAAGTGACCTACTAACAAGCCACACTCAACCATTTCAGTGATTAGTGTGTATCTCAACAAGCAGGAGCATTGATCTATAATCAATACAATGCAAACAAAAAATACATAATATACAGAAACAAGTAATCAACAACTAAAAGCAGACACTCCACTATCGCATACACACTCCGCATACTTGCTCCTAAAATCCTGGTGGAAAAGATGGAAAGCATGTAGGAAACTTTGTCTGGCTCCGAGGCTGAGGAACCCACGGGCAAAGGAGATGATCACCGAATACCGAACGGCGACGGCGTGTGTTAGGCTAAATGTGCAAACAAAGCGGGTGGTGACACCCAAACAGGCGCACGTCTGCAAACACACATGGAAAATTGTGTGCCGAAAACTCGTTACACATCTGATCAATGGAGAGGCGAGCGGCCGCATTCATACTGAGCTCATGTAACATGAATAGCATTATGTAATACCGCTTAGGGCTGTACATATTATATATAAAGACTGATATTATATTATTACTGGAAATACTGGTAATAATACTGGCATCTGAACGCCAGTGTCAGTTGTTGTCCCGGTCGACACACGCGTTTACTAGCATGTAAACACCGTTATGGGGTCCATCTCCTGTCTACATTCCAGCAGCACCCATTGGCGACCAAAGCTTCGGTATTCTTCTGTAAGTTGTTTCTTCCCCAAATTATTTTTAAGGACGCATCTCTGTGTTCCTTGACATACAAGGTCGCACACAAAGCGGTGTGCTGGTGACCGGGGTGAGAAGGAAAAGGCGAGCGGGCGCAGGGCAGGGATCACGACGCGCACAATGCACGCGGGCGAGCGAAGCACGGGAGAGCAGGCAAGTTTAAAGGGCAGTGAAATGCAGAAAGAGAAAGAGGGAACACGCATCCTCTTTGTTAAGTCCCACTATTCTCACAACCGCCATCTGTCCCTAAGTCCTCCTGATTGCGGCCATATATAGCAAACGCTGGCCGATGGTGATCAGTGGCCATAAATGATGATGGTTTTAAAGTTTGCACTCGACGTTAAGTACCCCAGAGGCGGCCGGGGCAGCGGGGAACAGGGCACGAGCCCTCGCGCACGGTGTGACGCGTCGCAACCACCGCAGCGATCCCGACCCCTGGTCCGCAAGCCTCCACTCCCACATGGGCAAGACGAATAAAATAAGTAAAAATAGCTTAATAAGAAACACCGCCTTTGGAGTCAGTGTCGGAGTCGCCCCCGCCGGCCCCCCTCCCTCACGAGATCGCCGACAGGCCCTTTAAACAAAGTACAGCCCCTGTATGGAACGGGAGGTCTTCGACAACAACTTACCTTTGAGCCAAAACAGCCAGATAAAACACACTGTCTACACCGGGAACATTATCTTAACCCCCCTCCCACCCAAACGAAGCCGTCCTTCGGCAATTGTAAAGACTCGTTTTGTTATTAACTCGAACGAGCAACCAGGAAAAAGCCTCCTTTTTTTGACCCGCTGATCACATCTTTCCATAGCAGCGCCACCTGACAACGGAAATGACGCACGCCGCGTATTGTGAGCGACGCCTGGATTTGGCCAATAGAAATTGATATCTCGCCTGACCAATACGAGGGAGGCTCTAGATGAGCCAATAAAGGGAGGTCCTTGGCCGGTGACAAACGCAGCAAAGCTGTGAATTCTCAATGCATTTCAGAATGATGAGACTTCAACGGGAAAGACAGGCATTCGATGAGATGGAGTTACTGGGCTGGTTATACGTTAAAATTGTTATTTTCCTGAATAAAACTAAATTATAGCAACGGTAAAAAAGATTTTATTTATACCCTGTCTGTAGACAAAACATGCAAGACTGCCTAAAATTGCTAATGCATTTTTTTTGAATGGATACAACTATCCTTATTCCCATTCTTAATATTTTCCTTCAATGCTAGTATCAATGAACGGACAGGCTTAAAGATCTGCTCACACCATTAGTTACAGCATTTAGAGGTACTGCTCCCTTGAGAAAATAATGTTAATCTTAGTAACTGCAGTGGTGACCAAAAAACACTCAAAGTTAAGTAAGATGCTGGGAATTTTGCAGAATTCATTCCAGTGTTTACGACCTCTTGCAATTAAATTTGCTTGGAATTTCACTAGAGCCATCAAATTGGTTTCCCTTGTCATTCCAAGAGTCATAAGAGAACTTTTCACCACCTCCTTTGGTGTCTGTGTGTTCTCTCACCAATGCTATCCACATAATCTAATTCAGGCGTAGCATGACCTTTATGTCAGAGATATCTACACTGACTTATGTGCAATCGGATCCAAATTTAGGCCTTTGCAGTGATCTCGCCCACACTTTACTGTTTCTACCAAGTGGGCAGGTGTGGATTCGTGGCTCAGAGCAGTTTGAAGGGGAAGCAGCACAACAGTAGACGATGGAAAATGTATATTTTTTTCAAGCCCACAACTTTAGCTACATGAAAAGTTTTTCTTTCTTCATCAGTGTGAGGATTAACATTATCCAGCCCACACGTGTGAAGTGGAAACAATCAACCCTATTTTTGGGAGTTCCCTGCAGGTCAGAAAACAGAAGAGCATTAATGAACTGTATGGTCTGTTGGAGCCGAAAGCTTCAGTTTGGTTGAAAAAATTATCTGCCAAACAAGAAAATCTGTAATGTCTGAAATATTGTTTGTAAATATTTGCTAATTTATGTTTAACCTATAAGAAAAAAGAATCAGGCATCTTATTAACTTTTTTTCAGAAGAACTAAGTGTAACTTACAGAGTACAGTAAAATAATGAGACAGGCTATTGGTATGACACATATGAACTATACAGGGTGTCCATAAAAGTCTCTTTACAATTTCAAAAATTTATTACAAAGGCAAATGAAAAGACAGATATGTGGAAATTATTACAAAATGAGACGTATATATTTAAGGTTTTTTTTGCCCCATTTAATACACCTTTTTATGGGCACCATTAGTTGCGCGAAGCACATCAAGACAGTACTTGATTCCTTGCCATTTTCGCTGTAGCATACCCTCATCAATGGTGGCAATGGCATCAGTGATCCTCTGCTTTAGATTAGTGACATCCTGCAATGCGATTAAAAACGTTGATAACCACTGAGTACACAGAACAAGTCTGATGAAGATATCTCATCAATTGCCTCTGTAATACATTTTTGAAATTGTAAAGAGACTTTATAGACACACTGTATATTTGTCTGATTTACGTTTCATTCATTTTCATTAAAATGTTTTTGCTGGTGTACTTTTGTAAATAGTATTTTGTACATTATTGTTATAGCATATTCTGGATAAATAGCAATACTCTTTAAGAATGTTCATTTGATGCTCATGTTACACGGACTGCCCTTTCAGCTGCTTTGATGCAAAACATGTGGCTAATGAATAACTGTAAATGTCTGAGTCATTTTGGTGGGGCGGGGGGGGGGGGTTACTTAGAGAGACAATATGCACTGGAAGGCTGGTATATTGACATAGAAGCAAAATCAGTGAAGATGAACCTGAGGAGAGTTGGACAAACTGTTGCAAAAACCACAAGATATCATTCATTGAGGTGACCATCCTCTACAGACCAGTATAGCATGGCCCTTATAGAAAGCACTAGGGCAGGGCTCCTCAAATCTGGCCCTCCATTCCAAATCCTGGCCTTGTGTTCAGTTCTCCAAGGTAGGTAGTTTGATAATTACTGATTTTGATTGAGCACAGAGGTTTCACACCTGGCTCACAGGTAAAGGAAGGTTGGAGAATCAGCAGGGCTCGGCCGTGGAGGACTGTGATTCGAATAGCCCTGTACTGGAGTGTAAAAGCAAGCCAAACAGTGGACACGGCTGGTAGGACCCTGGTAAATACTTAGTTGAAGTGCTGCATTTTTATCAGGGAGCAGGCTAGCAAGGCTAAAAGACAGAGCTTGTATCATGGGGTTTCTGCAGATCAATCCTCTTAGGTGTATTGAGGGGAGAAGTCAAGTTTCTGACATCACTGCGGCCTAACAGGATTGGCTAACAAAAAAATCTAACTGCGATTGACAGTTTGTGGTGATAATAGGCATGCTGAAGTACAATTTCTCCCACTGCCGCACGAAACTATTCAGGGTGGAGTGGGAACGGGATCCCAATGGACGACCAGGAATTATTTGTTACTCATCAGGAACATAGCCTAGTATGAGTTAGAGGCCCGGTGCCCAGTCTTTCCTTTGTTGGCCTTGAACACAAAATCTGCGGGAGTGAGCGACCTCAGAATGATGTGAGAGGGAGACTCAAGGCCTCGAGAAGCTGAGGGCTGTCAGAGTGACAACGATCTCAGCTGGGGAGCCAGTCAGAAGGGGTCTGATGTGCCCCCAGACCAGGGATCCATGAGGAAAGTGCTAATGCTGCATTCTCTTTACCTCGGAGGTTGGAATCTGGAGCTGGGAATTACATCACAGCTGGGTTATAACCACGTTCCAATACAAGAAGTCAGAAAGCCATTTAGCAATACCAGTTCTAGCCAGGTTCACTATTAGCCATTTAGCAATACCAATTCTAGCCAGGTTCACTATTAGCCATTGGTAGCAATACCAGTTGACAACAAAGCATTATGCAGTATTTTGCACATACAAGTATCCAAGCAACATGTCCACATATCGGTCTGACAGTACTGTATGTACAACCAATTTAATGAGACACAAATAAGGCACAACTGCTAATAAATAGTACAGCCATCATTCAGCAGAGGTTCCTCTGACACTCCGATTCCGAACGCCAACTTCAGGGGGCGTTCCAGTTGAAATTTCCGACCAGGCTCTCAGAAACGCACCAGCTACCAGTATCTCCCTAGAGCTTCGCCTGAAATAGGAACCCTGTGCTTTCGGAAGTCTCTGGCGGCAGCCTCACCCCGCCCCTTCCAGGCCTCTGCCCAGGTTTGTTCCGCCTGCCCTCGGCACAGCCTGATCCTGTTGCTGTGTTCCTCACATGGTCCAGTGACTTTTCTGGGCATCGGGGCCAAGCCTGACCTTTGGCATTATGAGAGCGCTGGATGCCATATCCGGCTCATCCTCGACAAAAAAGCACAGTACAGAAAGTGAGGGAAAAACATCCTTTTAAACACCTAAATTTAACCTGCAGCGATGTCCTTGGGTCCTCCAGGGGATTATGGCATAAAGAAATGATGGAAAGCAGACCTGGTGATTAGGCTGGGGGGGGAATGATTTTGGTCATGATGTGCTTTCTGGGAGAGAGGACAGTGCGCTGTTTGGTAGAGCTGGCTTAGAAAATCACCCATCTGGAGAGTTCCCCCACCTCTATCTTCATCTGCACTTGTCTACATGAGATACCTCTGTGTATTTAGCTGTGTCACACTGTCTATGCATTCAGGGGCAGTGTGGGGAAGTAGTTCTGAAATACCGCCCATGGTCAGTTTCCTTTTACTCTCAAATGGCACTTGATGGTTTGCACTCGAATGGGTATGGTGGCATCTCCATGGCGACCCTGTTTGCTGGCTCGTAGGGCTGGCAGAGGCCTGGCAGATTGGTCCTCAAGCACCCCAGGCCACATACGGCCTGTGATCTAGTGGCGTTACTGCCATTTTCTTGTCTATCAATGGGGGGGGGGTAAATTTTTTTTGCCCATGCGGTGATGTCAGGAGGTATTGCGGCATAACCCTGATCACTGGCCATCCTTCAGAAAGGTTAGGAAGGAAGCATACATTTCCTCCCCTGCTTTCCTTTTTATCATGGAGCTAAAACAGAACCCTTCGGACATTTTGACGCGTCAAAGAAAATGTTAAATAGGGGAAGAAAAGTTAAGGATTCCTGTTGTCTTGTAGTTTCATTATGGGTCAGTTCTCCTCTGAGACTGCACACTCATTGTTTTTACTCCAGAATGACCTCCAGAATAAAGGCAAATTCCGTTTTAATTAACAGAAAAGGAGGAAGTAATCATTTGAGAACATGGTCTGTTCCTATCATGGCTGTCTCAAACAAGGAATTAGCACAGTTAGGGATTTCTCATGAGCTCTCTGTGTGAGCACAAGCTTTCTGATAAATCGTCGTGTGCGTGTGGGTGGTGGTGGTGGTGTGGGGGGGGGTGTTTGTTATTACTGTTCACGACAAAAAGTCAAATCGAGCTACGGGTGCCTCACTGGCGTGGGAGGAAGAGAAAGACATGTGGGAGTGAGACGGGATGAAGTGCCACGTCACCGGGTCTCAGTGGTGACTGACTCTCACTACCCACATCCGGCCTGACTTGGATTTTCACCTGGCCTTACCTGCTGGATTTTGGTGGGGTGCACAATTTTATCATTTAAATACAATGATCTGTTTATTATTCATTCATAATCTGTTTATTATGAATGAATCCAAATTAAATATTGGGGGTACCGGTCCACCCCCCATTGCTCCTGCTCTGAGACAGCAATCAACACCATGGTGAATTCTGACGGATATTTTGATCAAAACATTTTGCCATTGACATAGACGAGTCTTGCCATGAACACGTCTGCCCGAGTATGAATGGGATAGTGATCCCTGCTCTCAGATGTAGGGGCTGATCCAGGATCAGCATTACCTGGCCATGCTGTTCGCTTAGAGTGGAAGCCCACCTCACTGCACGTACTCCCTGGGTGGTCTGTACTGGTCCATTTATGTCTACCACACTTAGGTACCAGGCAGAGACTCACTGCAGGAAAGATTACATGGAAAACGCAATTACGTTCTGAGGAGAATTGGTGTGTGCAGTGAATTTGAGCTATTTGCCTGCTGAGATGTGCGTCATTTTTTGCTAGAGTGTGTTTGGAAGCGGAGTGGGAGGCTAAATTAGCACTTCAAAGATTGAGACACGCACAAAAAGGGAAGCATTTGGGGAGATGGGGTGAAAACTGCCCCCACTTGGTGGGCTACACTGGCTGAGGTCGGCGTGTGAAACCTTAAAAGGAAATTTGGGTTCGGCCTATGGGCTATGCTGTTGTGGTATAAATACAGGACCAGATCCAGGTACCCCTCAGCCAGTTACTCATTATAGACACAGAATTATGCTGCAAGAAAATACTACTAATGATTAAAGGAAGGAACAGGTTTCACAACACTGGAGCTCCAATGACAACTTCAAAGTGGCAGTCCAATGTTATTGCTGACATGTTTAAATGAACACGGTCATTGAAAGGTAAATCCCACATTTATGTTACTGGTAGGCTACTGTGCGTTAATGGTGCGGTAACATGATTTTAAGGACTTTTCCAGAATAGATAAAATATAATCTACAGTGCGGTGATTGGCTCAATATAAGGAAAAAAAATGATAGAAAATAACCTTATTCCAGTTTAACGTGTGAATTTGACTCACAAAACTAGACGTCATTACACGTGTTTAATACACATAAAAAATAAGTTCAGTGCCCCGCAGTGTTAGTTATCTAGTCGCCGAGAAATAGGTAGAGATCACATACACCCCCCATGCAAACCAGCATCTTTAAGATTGCCTTGCAGCACCTCGTCAAATGATTCCTTTAAACTCGCAATTTATATATTTAAGTATATTTACTTATTTACTTGCATTGACATTTGGATTCATACCATTTATATTTAAACTGTAAAATTTAACAGTACATGAAATCTATGCATATAATGTTTTATATAACATTGTAGCAATGTTTTGATGAGAAACATTGTATATAATCTTTGAAATAAAATGATAGTTAATGAATAAGATCTAAAGAAGAAAACATTTTATTAATCTAATACAAAATCTTACTTTTAAACACAATTATTACAATTTAACAACATACACAGATCTTAACATGTATATTTCAATAAATAAACCCTACCATTTACAAATATGTGTGCATCAAATATACAACTATACAGTTTATGCCCCTGAAATGAATTTTGCCATACCTTTCAATTTGAGTGTCGTTTGATAATATGTACACCTTAATCAACGTAATTAGCCAATCATTAATAATAATACACACACACTGGGTCACATTGCTGCTGATGTGCTGTTTGTGATGATGAGTTTAAACCATGGTAAAAGTCTAGAGGGCTTAGGACTCACGTTTTTGACATATACAAAGCCATTTCACTTTTTTGGGATCATAAGCCTTTGAAATACTATACAAGTGCTCTTACATCCTTTCTCCGGGCCTTTAAATATCTCTATCCTATAAACTGGAATGACAGAATCATCTGGAAAGTGTGAAAATAGCACAGTGCATATATAACTGGGAGACAGACAGCCGCTGTGGGCTTCTTTTCCTAGTAACACAAGAATGAGCACGCAGTGAGTTAAACGGTCTCTCTCTCTGAAGCAAGACTTCACTTTCTACATCACAGAAATGACACTGTGGCACGTTTTGGACTGAGCTTGTGTTTCACCGCTGTCGTAGCCTCTCCCTGATAGCCACACTGCGCAGCGAGGCTCCCTGCTTCCCTCGTCTAGCGTAACCAAGTCTGTGTAAAGCAATCCGGAGGTTTCTGTTGTGAACGGGAAGCCTATTCACGTGGTGAAAGGGCAGGCCGGGTCCCGCCGACCGCGGCAGTTCCAGGCGCCCGCTTCCGACCAAAACCCCTCCCACCAGGCTGTCACCGCGACGATGCATCAGAGCCCATCCATCATGGCCAGGAGCTCTTCTCCTTTGCTGCTGGGAGTCGTCGATGGCTCCCCCGCGTCTGAAAACTCCCCCATGATGCGAGCCAGCTCCGCGTTGCTCTGATGATCCTGGAAGGCCAAGCAAATGGTGTTAAGCTTACTCATACTGGTACCACTGGAACCCTGCAGAGGGGGCAGACCAGTCCACTCCCAGGGTCTCTGCAACCTTTCAGATAGATTTAAAAAAAAAAAAAAAAAAAAAAAAAAAAAAAAAAAAACATTCATACTGAAGGTCACAGGTCACATGTGAACCACATTCGGGAACTCTCAGCCTTCAGGGGCAGAATGGACATATAGACCACACACGGGAGCCTTGACATTTAGCAACATGAAGTAAACCTGAAAGTGGCCTTTCTTCGTGGATGCAGTGACTGACCCAGGACCGCCTGGGCATGTAGCACAGCAGAGGAATTATGCGATGTGCTGTTGTCAAGATAACAGACAAACAGCCATTTGGATTTGGCGTTTTTACCTTAGCTGCTTGAATATTTATGACTTCATACGAAAGCTCTGCAGGTCTTGACATCAAAGCCTCCCTAGGGGTGGGGGGAGTGGGGGGAGAGAATGACATTTTTCGGTTTCTGGGTGCGGCTTTGAAGGACTGCCCCGCTGACATGTCAGAAGTAGAGGCAGGAAAAAGGAGCACCAGCAGAACTCACTCCTCTTCCTCGTCCGTGGCGAAAAGGTTGACCCTGAAGCTGGTGTCGCCACCCACTGGCTTTTGGATGTCCAGGCCTCCCATTAACTGGGCCAGAAGGTTGAGCTCTTTCTTAGCCAGTGGGTTGGGAGCTGTGTTCACCTGCATGTGTGAAAATCCTCAGCTGATGACAGAGCCAGGGCTCAGAATAATCACCCTATCCATCAGCGGTAATATACGTCTGCAGGGATGATGTAATGTCACACCCTCTTGTAGCAGTGGGGGTGACGGGGGACTGGGGTCATGGGTTGGACATAGGTCGCATTAAAAAACAACCTGATCTGGGTGTGGGGGACCATTGCAAGACATACAAGGTCAGGCAACAAAGATTGGTAAGTGCTTTCATTACATATTCAGTGGCTGATTGGATTACCTTTGTATGCTGGGAGGAGTTCCTGGACGTCCCCGACATGTGTGTCTCCACAGCGCGGCTGACGCCGTACCTGAGGGAAATGTCAGGAGCTGAACCCATGGCCGTGAGCAGCAAGCCAGAACAGGAGGGGGGGGAAGCTTTAAAAATGAATTATTGAAACCATAAAGAGGACAGTGTTTCTGCTGGTTTTGCAGGCAGTCGCTCGCTTCCTAGCAACCCAGCCAGCATGGCGGTTAAGCTCAGACTCGTGACCAAAACATTTGACATTTCAGAGCCCCAGGAGGGTCAGGCTGTTGTGCCCTTCAACTGGCCACTAAATCAGGACTACAGAAACATTCCAGAAAGATCCAGCTGTATACAGAGATTAAATAACACTTACACAACAAATGTTTTCGTAGATAAAAGCTAAAAGTAGTGAAAATAGTGGTTCTGGTTAATAAGCAAAGAGCTCAAATTAACCTTTACAAGTGGACCTCTAAAACATCCAGGACGATACTTGAGTAAACCTCTGAGAGGGTTTTTTTTTTGATGTGGTGGTGGTG
>JAODUD010000134.1:22991005-23001240 GCA_026784285.1 Stomatorhinus walkeri
AATTTATGATGAAGTTGGTTAAGAGAGCTCGTACTACATGGGACGAGTGGGATCGTGTGTAATAATAATAATAATAATAATAATAATAATAATACCTTTTATTTATAACGCATTTTTCATACTAAGATCTCAAAGTGCTACAATGCAAAGGTGTGTCGCCTCTCTGAGTTTTTAAAGAGTCTAAGAACGTTTTACCTGATTAATCCCGGGATCTCTGTTCCATACGGAACAGGCCCAGATGTCGGAAGAACAAAACGGCCATTGGAATTTTGGACTTTATCTTTGAGAAAGATTGAAACCTGAAAAAAAGCACAAGTGTGCAATCTATATTATTATTCCACATTTGAATAATTTTGTGCGGATTCTTTAAAAAAAGACCACTTTAAATGCTTTTCCTGCTCGTCTATTTATAGTACTTTCAATGCTAAAACATCTATATAAAATTGAAAAATTACATGACTGCAGGATAAGCATGCATCTATGTGCAGGGAGTATAAGAGCAGACTCACCCGTATATGCATGTCCTGAAAGAAAATTAGCAGTGTTTGCCGGATGAGCTGAAATTCACCTCCAGAGAGTGGTGTGTACATCTGTAATGACAGGGACAATCAAAAACTGATGGGCCGTTGGGGCAGACGCAGACACGCCCTGGATTATATTCTGTGCTTTGCATAATTGTTTTGTCGATTATAACGAATCTTTGTCCAAAGTGATGTGCAGTCGAAAGAAGGCTCAGAGTGATGTGCAGTTGAAAGAAGGCTCAGAGTGATGTGCAGTGATGTGCGCTAAGACAGTCCCTAGAGGGTTTAAGGGCCTTGCTCAGTGCCCAGTGGTGAAATTGAAAAACTTCAATTGGGTGACACTCCCATTTCTGATCTTTTTTTTTTATTGTTTAGGAAAATACACCACTCATGTATCTTGCAGCTTTGGAGAGATGCTAGCCTACCTCAATCAGTTGCCTATATGTCTCATCCACCTGGTTGAGGATGCTGGGTGAGTCTCTCACAAAGTCCCTGATGGCGTCCATGTGGTTGAAAGTCACTAGCAGCATATCCTTGGGCCGCGGACATAGAAGGACTTGGTATTTGAAGGCCATGGTCATTAGATCGTAAAGCTGGACAGGAATGGAATGAATAGCAGAGAAAATAGATAAAGGGCAAACGTTGCGACCTTTCTAACACTAAGCACCAGTTATGATCTTATTCAGACAAGCAGCTTATCCATGCCAAACAAAACACTCTGATGACATCATGCCCTTACCTTGTCCATGCTGGCCTGATTGAGCCTCATAATGGAGGCGTGCGCCAGACGGTCGAACACTGTCCTCAGAGCCCTCTTAGAATACAGCTCCTGGGGTTTGAAGAGCTCCTCCAGGAACTTCTTATTGAACATGGTGGTGATGATGTCATTCATGACTGCAGGACACACAATGGGTAGCGGGGGTGTAGTGTACAAAGAGAAGGGTGAAGTTAGGGTCACAAGGGAACGTGGACAGGTGTGAGGAAGCACTGAGTACGGCAAGCAGAAATGCACATTCTGCCGGCTTGAGTAAGAGAGCAGTGTGACCAGAATGTGCCACTTTTTCCAAATGTTTTTGAAAGCCAAAGAAAGATGGAGACTACTTTGAGCAGACAAACATGTTCAGCATAGGATATGAAGCGATACCACTCAAAAGTATTTCTTTAAGTAGCACAGTCATGCATAATCTATGTCCTGTCGTCTTGGAAGCAGCGCCACCTGTGAGACTGATTAGCAAAAGTGGTACAGTGACAGGAAACACGTGCAGTCATCATTGCTTTGCACAAAAAAGGCTTCACAGGCAAGGGTATCGCTGCTAGTAAGATTGCACCTAAATCAACCATTTATCTGATCATCAAGAACTTCAAGGAGAGAGGTTCAATTTTTACGAAGATGGATTCAGGAGGCCCAAATGCAGCAAGCGCCAGGACCGTCTCGTAAAGTTGATTCAGAGCTGGGATCGGGGCACCACCAGTGCAGAGCTTGCTCAGGAACGGCAGCAGGCAGGTGTGAGTGCATCTGCAGTGAGCTGAAGACTTTGGGAGGATGGCCTGGTGTCAAGAAGGGCAGCAAAGAAGCCACTTCTGCCCAAGGAAAACATCTGAGACAAACTTATATTCTGTAACAGGTACAGGGATTGGACTGCTGAGGACTGGGTAAAGTCATTTATTATGATGGATCCCCTTTCCGATTGTTTGGGTCATCTGAAAAAAAAGATTATCTGGAGAAGAAAAGGTGAGAGCTACCATCAGTCCTGTGTCATGCCAAAAGTAAAGCATCCTGAGACCATTCATGTGTGGGGCTGCTTCTCAGCCAAGGGACTGGGCTCACTCACAATTTTGCCTAAGAAAACAGCCATGAATAAAGAATGGTACCAAAACATCCTCTGAGAGCAACTTCTCCCAACCATCCAGGAACAGTTCAGTGATGAACAATGTCTTCTCCAACATGATGGAGCACTGTGCCATAAGGCAAAAGTACCAGCTAACCAAGTGGCTTGGGGAACAAAACATCGGCATTTTTGGTCCACGGCCAGGAAACTCCCCAGGCCTTAATCCCATTGATAACTTGCGGTCAATCCTCAATAGGTAGGTGGACAAACAAAACCCCACAAATTCTGACAAACTCCAAGCAAGAACTGGCTACCATCAGTCAGGATTTGGCCCTGAAGTTGATTGACAGCATACCAGGGCCAATTGCAGAGCTCTTGAAAAAGAAGAGCCAACACTGCCAATACTGACTATTTGCATAAACTAGATATAACTGTCAATTGCCTTTGACATTTATGAAATGCTTGTAATTATACTTCAGTATACCATAGAAATATCTGACAAAAAGATCTACAAACACTGAAGCAGCAAACTTTGTGAAAAACAATACTTGAATCATTCTCAAAATGTTTGGCCATGACTTTATGGCTGTTAGATTAGTGGTGAAAGTGGGTTCAGAGGTGATGACAGCGGCCGTTATTTATGCTGCAAATTTTTACATAGTGAAAAGGGGCTTTGTGAAACATAGCTGAAACCAACCAGAATAATTACTGGCACACAGTCATGCTGAAGTGGTGGAATAAGCCGTGAAAAATATGAGCAGTGTGTGACACGGGCAAGGCCTAGCTAAAGGAAGCAGGAGCAGGCATTAGAGTGAAAGAAAACTGATGGTTTCGGGCATTCTAAGTGGAGACTATTTAAAAGGAACTTATGGAACTTTTTCCAATGGTAGTCATGTTCAATGTGTGCACCTAAGCAAGACATTTCACGAGGAACAAAAAGCGAAACAGACACTATCTATCTATCTATCATTACTTTAGCCAGCAAGATAGTTAGTTTTGTGTTACACTGAAGCATTTACTGTACCTTTATGTCTGTCTCCTTCAGTCCAATCAGCTATAGTGGGACATGTTATGGGATGAGTTACAAGGAGAACAGGACAGGCAACAGTAGCAGACTGACCATTTGGTGAACTGAGCTGACAGCGTCATGTTGGGTGGGTCGGCTTAATAAACGCTACAGGAAGACAGGCAGCCTGAATCTTGCCTTTGCATCACTTCTGTACTGGAAGCCGCCTCTACATATTCCTGACACAGTGAGGCACTGTATGATTAAGGAAGGGGAGGGACACAAAAATGCGAAACAAGTCTGCTTCCCCCAGAAGATAATGTTATAATGAACATAAATAAATAGACAAATGCATAAATACTAAAACACTGGTGTACTTAAATGCGGAGATCAATTTTCCCAGACAGGGCGGCAAGCCGGGTGAGTGGGATGCTGTCGGTTTACTTCAGCGTTTCCCAACCCAGTCCTCGGGGAACCTCGGCAGTCCACGTTTTTGCTCCCTCCCAGCTCCCACCCAATACCTGGTACAGGTGCACTGGGAGCTGAGAGGAAGAAAAAACTTGGACTGGCCATGGTTCCCCGAGTACTGGGTTGGGAAATACTGCTTTACTTCTCCAGGGTATGAGGCTCCTTCCTGTTACACACATATGGAGTTTCCATCTTCTCTCCATGCTACTGGAGTCTCTAAACTGCATGTTGTGTTTCTCTCCTGCCCAGGCTGCTTATACACTATGCTGCATGGAATCGACTGGCTGGATAGTTTTCCTAGAGGTCAACAGGAAAGCCACTTGCACTCATTCCACTTTTTCGTACGTTTAGTACACCACATTTTATGCAGGTAGGATATATCTGCCCGCTGCTCATTCCAGGGTACAGTTAACATAACTCGTCAAGAAGCTAGCGAGATGTACCACACCTTAGCTTCGGTTGAGCTAGTCCAGCTACTTGAAGTGCTAGTCAACGAGTTCAGTGCCCAGTAACCACAACTAGCTAGCTGGTATAGTGGCGTTACCTCGCTCTGCATCACCGTGAACTGCACTGGTACATTACCTTTCCTGGCCTTATCCGACGGGATGTTTTGGGCTCGCAGGCGTTGGTCCAGGATGTACAACATTTCCCCGCCCAGATTAATGAACAACAGGGGCAGCGTCTTCGACGACATATTTCCTAGCTTTACGTTTAAACGGGGTGAACGGCTGAGAAGGTTCCCCCAAAGCTAGTCGATTAGCTTGAACAGCCGATGCATGTCCGGAGACACCTGGTTGCTAGGCCACGGATACTGACAGCCAATCAGAGAGGGTTTTACTGGCGGCCAATAGGAAAGAGTTTTACTCGCGGAGCTGCTCACCGGTAGTCCTGTGCTCGCTCAGCTGCTGTGCCACGTCGTGTCTGCAGCAGGCGGCTGCCCCCATGCGACACGAAATGAAACAACAAATATAGTTTGCAGTTGTTTTATTTCAGTTAAAGCATGGTTGATACAGGTTTGCAAATTTTGGTCAGCTGCCTGGCGTGAAATTTTCAGTTCGAGATCAGTCTGCACGCTCATTTACATGTATGTAATAGAATTGTTAACTTGTAAATAGTCTGTAGGGTCTCAACGCTTTTGATGTAGCTAGGTTTAGGTTTGTAATGGAATAATATAGATTTGCCGTAAGATTTCTTGTGTGAGAGGACTCAGGGGAGAGTCTGAAAGCCTGAGTGTCACGCCAGATGCGTGAGTTGGCAACCCTGCGACAGCATATAATTAACGATAAGTAAAACGTGACAAAATTATTCCATTGGCAGAATAACCTTAATTTGTGTGCAAGTTCAAAATACATTTTTTTATTTCAGTGAGTTTTATTTTCTTTCAAATTTCTTTTTGGCACAAATCTGATTCCATAAATGCTCAAACTTCGCCATTCCGGATACGAATTTCTCTGGCCATCCTGCAGGTGTCACAAAGCCCGCAGCAGAATGTCATTAAAGCGTCGTTGCATATTGTGCCCTGAAAAAAAATACAAAATAAATCTGCGAATTAGTACCAACGTACGTGCAACAGAAAACACTTAATTCGTTTTCATCTCTCTTTAGTTCATTTTGCAACGTGTAAACGGGTGTTTTGCAACGTCCTGTAGATGATCGAATACACCTTTGAAACCATCACCAATTTGCTCTCTCATTTTATGCAACTCTGATGAGCCACCTATGCGCCTCTTTAGTCTTTCACAACGGCAGTATAAGCAATCCAACGAAACGTTTGCTTAACTCCAGTCTTTGCACGAACGTTGCACAGTTTCCTGCGTGCGAGTTGCACGCCACCTTAAGTCTGTCCAGTGGCTGTCTATATAAGAAAAGGGCTCCAGTTTCTTTTACCTGGATGCCATAGGTCAGCCTCATGTGTGTCCTCAGAGCTGTCATTCCTCCGGGAATGCAAGCAAGCAACAGGTTCTCTCCATACTTATGAGATGTGTAGCAGCCAAGTGCAATCGGACATAGGCAGCCTAGCGCACCTAGAGCAGGAAGAGAGAGAGAAATGCTGAACTTAGGAAATTCATTTAACTAATAAGTCATGGGTATATTCAAGACAGCAGTTTATGTAAAAATGTTATCAGGATTGTGGGTCAGTCACAAGTTTTATTTCCTGTCCTTTTTAAGATATAGACATAAAAGTAACTTAAATCAGTTTTACGTCTTTCTGTGCTGGGTCTATTAATACACACACTGTTATACATTTTCCATTCACTTTCATTAGCTTGTTGTCATGGAGATGCCACTGAGATGCCATCCGCTGCTTTCGTACTTACAGACCATGATATCGCTGCAGCAGGAGCACAAGCCTGTGCTCCAGTCGCCGGTCTGCACGTTGGTCCCATAGGAACCTGCCCCTGGTTGCTGAGAGACCACTGGGTTGGTCATGTCAATCAAAGAAAGACCTCAGGCCTCTGACGAGAAACACACTTGAATTTCAGCTCTGGGAGCCTGCCAGAGTTGTTCTGTCGCTGTGTGGGACCCAAGTATCTAACTATATGAGTGAGTGACGTGTGAACTACTGTGGTTTCTTGGGTTTTATTATGGGTTACCCCCACCCTGACTGGATATGTCATCAAATGCTGTGCAGAATCGTTGCTGAAGGCGATTACTGTCACAGTTACCCTGAATTAGGAAATAAAATAATTATGTCACTGAAATTTACACAGTGTTACTAAGATGGAGTGCTTTAGATTCTGCCTCAGGTGAAGTAGATGTTTCTTGCAAGATGTTGACATTACACCAGAATAAAGCACTAATTGGAAATTTATCAACAGAGCAGCTTGCAGCCAAAGTCATAAATGAGTAAATAAGACATTCAAGTCACTCGGGTTATGATTAAGTGCACGGAATCCCTAAGACATCCTTCAGCTGATGGCAGACTTCATCATGGCGGTCTTTGAGGTTGGAAAACATAAGCGGCCCCCGCAAAGAAGCTGTGAGTCGTTCTGATGGTTTCCGTCAACCTGCTCTTGTCTAGCTCATCAGAGTAAATTTGCAGGCACATTCTTAAAGCAGCCAGTATTTGCATCTGCAATTTGCCAAGCTAATTCTACAAAATAAATATGAAATGGAACTGTGTACTTTGAAAAACTCAAGACCGTAAATTCCAACCCTCACAAATACAAATGGAGCCAACTTTCTTTAACTTTAAGGCATGGTTTGTAGGAACGGAATATTATTTGAGCAAAAACTACTCAAAAAATCCTTCTCTTTTCAATAATGATGTTTTGCATAGCTTATAACTTTCCTCACAGAATTTAAGAGGGCAGTGGTACCTTGGTTTTGCAAAAATCTTCATCACACTCCAAAAATGTTAATAGAAATAAACACAGCTGCTGGTAATGTACCATGACAACACATGGCATCCCAAGTATGAGTGTGTAAAATAATTAAATCACTTTACCACTATTTTACAACTTAAAAGTACAGAAGGAAGCGAGTGAAAGGGCAATGAGGGTGCTTACCTCTGCTCATCTGACCCGCTATCTGATGTGAAATTCAGGAAATTCAAGAAACAGGAAACTGATTCACACAGCCAGCTAGCCATTTCAAAACTCCTGCCTCATTTCAAAACACGGGCAGCTCATTCCCATGTCTGTCATAGGAAGCAGGGCCCAAAAACGTGTTGAATTTAACTAACATGCACTCTCCGCATACATGAAGGTAAATGTGCTTAGAAACTTAACATGTAGCTTATTGGGGGAGGGGGGGGCATTCAGATAGGTACCAGCAGGACTAACATGCAGCTGAACACATTTAAATATTTCACCGCTCTTCAAAATGGCTCTCCATCAGAAAGTTATGGTAGCAGCTTGGCAAGAAAGTAATACCAGTCATATTATTAACAGTATAAAAGTTTAGAATTCTATACAAGTGCTGCTGTATGTGAAGTTGTGTCTAGCCAATGGCTTACATTATAACCTTAACATGTACTGACACACTTCATTGGGTGTGAAGGAGGGGGGGTGGGCTGGACTAGATCATCATTGGGATCCAACCAAAACGTTTTTGGTATAACTCCAGGCCCCAGGACGCAGCCTAGGTTAGTCTGTGCATAAATCCAACCTTGGAGTAGATGGGGGATGGTTGAGGCAAAGAAACAGCAGAGATGGAGACAAAATGTTTATTGACTACAGACTACATTTAAAGAATTCTAACACTTTCACACAGAAATCTCCTTTCGTTACCCCAAATCGGGCACTGAAACAAGCTGCTCACAGCACAAAAGAAGGTAGAGACATGTAGAAATAGTGGGACTTTCAGCCCAATTTGCAGAGACAAGGCTTTTGGTGGCTTGGATATGGGAAATGCGCCACTGCATCAGTCATGTACTGCAATGAAAACCGAAACATCTTTAGATGAGGTTTAACCGGTCAGGCAGCAGCCCAACAAAGCTCCGACCGAGAAAGGAGAAATGCGTATGGTCCTCTTCCTTACACAGCTGTGCTGAGAGTCACAGAGGGGTAGACGTGACCCTTCCCCTACGCCGCCGTGCCCCGGGCATCCCCGTCCTGCTCCGCTGCCTCCTGGACCACCGTAGCGGCTGCGGCGGCCATCTTCCGCGCCTCCTTCTCCTTCGCCCTCCGCTTCTGGATCACTTCAAAAACCTAGGGGAGGGAGAACAGTCAGTACCCCAACCCCAATACCGATTAATCCAAATGAATTACACTCAGCTGATCTCCATTACCCAGGGTAGCTTTCTGAATGTTATACTGGGCCAGTTTAGGTTCTGTATGCTGGCACACTGGAGTCAGCTCTGTGGGTCAAATCTGCATTCTTAACCACTACGCCACCTTTTGGCCAGTGTGTGACTGTAGTTATATTTACACTGACAGGGGGTCTGCCTCTGTAGACCTTTGTATGCAGGCTTTGGAAGGTACTGCCTTGTTTGATGACGTGGCTACTCAGTGACAGTGAGCAATACTGGCACCATTAGACAGTAACACAGACCCACTGTGCTTGTATCTTACGTACAATATAGGAAATATAACCATTAATGTGAGTACAATATATTATTGTGAGGGCACAGTTATACACAATTATATTATGTGCAATAGATAATCAGAGGACTTAGTACACTTGTGTGATAAATTTGCGACAAACGCAGCTCATAAAATGCTACTTCAATCCTGAAATGTCTTACAAAGACGTTCCTGTTACATCGCAAGCTAGACGGCTCTTATTCGCCAATCCCCTATACCCAGGACACAGGCGGTGACCATTTTTGCAATTCAAGCACTTTCACGATCTGTATTTAATCTTCAAAATCTTTTAATGTCCAAAAATAGCCTACACCAGTTCTAATGAGATATTAGTTAAGCATTTAGAGTTAGTGGCAAAACTTAACAAACCTGGATACGCAAGAGGTGTGCAACAGGCACATTTTAATTTGTTTTTCGAATGTTTGCAGTTATGCATCACATTCACTTATGGGTGCCCTGAATGTATTATATAATAATAAATAAACTGATCATTCTTTTTACACCTCCTCTGCCTTGCTCTCAATAGGTGACAGCAATCTGGCTATGAAGGGCACCGCCCAGGGAGGTGGGGGTTAGGGACCTTGCTCAAGGTGCCACACTATCGTGGTGTAACCTTGAGGCGGGGCTTGAACCAGCGACCTTCTGATCAGACGCATCCAGGGTTAGCCCACTGAGCAACACGCTAACCCCAATATATGTATAATTATTACTAATTACACTGCATTCAGTGTGCATTGAAATAAATAAGGGGGTTAATAACTCAAAATAAGACATGTCGAGTATTTTCTGCTTTATGTGGTTCATTATGGAACAGTGCACAACATTAAATGGTCATGTATTGCTCAATGGAAGTAATAAAAGTAGATCTGCAGAAGCAGGGTTGGTGACCATAGTTCTGTTCACTTCTTGTGTGCTCTCGATGATATCTTGCGCGCAAGACAATTACATCATGTGCACAAGCTAATTTATCATTCGCCTGATGCTGCATGTGTTCAGCCACCGTAGCGCTGGGGGCAGGGCGGGGTCACGTCGTCACGGTGGGGCACCTTCGTGCAGAAGGCCTTCTTGGCCATCCAGCGCTTGGTCAGCGTCCTGTAGTACAGCGGTGGCAGGGTGTATGTGATGCCCAGCTGCTGGCACACCAGCTCGAAGGTATCGTGCCGCGTGCGCCGGAGGTACTTCAGGTGCTTCTTCCGCCGGTCGATCGCCATCAGCATGCGGCGCTTGTTGGCTTTGTCCTGCCGCAACGTGACATCACAGGTTAGGAGGATTATATATTAGTAATCCCGTGGGGAAATTCTCCCTTCGTCTGTTCTCCATGAGACACAAAAACACATATAAAGAGGTAAGTGTGAGCTTGGGGGGGGGGGGGGGGGGGGGGGCC
>JAODUD010000134.1:23072569-23086635 GCA_026784285.1 Stomatorhinus walkeri
CCCCCCCCCCCCCCCCCCCCCCCCCCCCCCCCCCCCCCCCCCCCCCCCCCCCCCCCCAAAATACTTAGACAGGTTTGATAAATATTTTATGTCTAGCTTTACACGCATTGGGGACAGGTCTGGAATTTTTTGCTTCCGTTGCATCCTGGGAGTTGTTGTTTACCACAAAATTTACTTGGATCTGCCAGAAGAAAGACAGAACTGCTGCCATTCACATTATAATCTTATAATCTGTTTCCTAGCTCAGCTGCCGTGAGCTGTGGAATGCCATCCCATCCTCATCTGTGCAAAGCTCTTCCTAATCAGGTCTCCATGGGAACGTAAGGTATGCTCCGACCGGAAACTTTGGCTTTATGGACCCACTGTCCGTTAATTCCATTCTCCTCAGGCTGCAGTGTCCGGGTCTGGTCTGGGTCAGTGCTTAGCAACTGATACAAGCTCGGTACAGATACGGCACTTAGTAAACACCTGGGCTTCCCGCATCTGCCTCTCCCAGTATGCTCGAGGTTTCCATCTGCCTCTCCCAGTATGCTCGAGGTTTCCAGTGCGGCTGAGGCCTAATTGAACAGCGTTTGTTTTCCCTTCCCTCAGGAGGGCAGTGAGCATCGGGGAGCCGGTCTGTGTCGCTTTCCTGCGCCACGCGGCTCTGTCTGCCGACCGCGACGGGAACTCCGTGGTCCTGCATTCCACTTTCCTTGCCAGTCATCCACATAATAAACCATATGAAAAATCCGAAGGAGGCCCTATCACCGTGTGGTGGTGGGCCAGACCAAATCCACAAGATAACACCGTCAAAATAAGGAGGAAATAGAGATACACGCTGACAACATCACACCGACAGCCTGTGTTTAGCTCAGGAGTGTCGTGATATCCTGGTGGGATGTGTATACCTCTATGAAGCACAGGCTGCGTGTTTTGAGAATGGGGGTGTGGGGGTGGGTAAGGCGGACTGTTATCCCCTCTCTGCCCACCCAACATAGACGGACCAAATTTAACCGATCAAAAGTTATTTAATAAACTGTCACCTGCCCCCCAACTCCTCCCCCCAACCGGCACCCCAAAGTCTTATGACACAACTCAAACACGGGTGCCCCCCCCCTCCCCCCCAGGTGATACCCTAGTAGTGTCACTGTCTACTCCCCTATAGGATCTGCAGGCAGGTGAGCGAGAGGGAGCTGGCACAAGCAGGCCAGGGTACCAAGTAAGAAGAAAGGACTCAAAACATCCATCCCAGTCTGTCTCATGCTCAACTGTTCAGCCCGCTCAGTCATTTCCTGTTTTTAATCAACTTATTTTGCGAAACAGAGGGAAAAAAACACTCACCCCTCTGCTTTCAATTTAATTAGCGGGCCTTTATCCACAACCGTTGCCATGGCAACATCACAACTGCTGTTCTGCATAAAGTTTTTTTTTTCTCTCTCACTGAATGATATTCAAAACCCTCCTATAATGGATAAGTCCTTCTTGCCTCATTAAATCCTTTTAATGCCTTATCGTCTCTCCTATCAGGCTCTGGAAGTTAAAAGCAAATTTCGCTTTTTCTCCACACAGAATCTTTTATTGTAATTTGTATGAAAACATTCAGCGTGTGAAAGTGTTGTTTGTTTAATTGTTCTTTTAAGTCAAAGTATGAGAAAGTTGAATTATATGCTACATATGCATTAAAGTTTCTTTCAGATTGATGTTTGAAGCACGACAACTGCAAAGTCAAACGGCTGCACCCTGTGGTGGCAGTTGGATCAACGGAACGATCCAGCGATCTCCAAACAGGGCATTCGAAGTGCCCAGAGCATTGGAGATATTTCTGTTATTTACAGAGAACAGGGAGCATAGGAAGGGTGTGCATGTGTAGGGACCTCAAGTGAGCGGCGATCTTATCGCCGGGATGAGAGTGGTCTCATTCCCGGGATCGATAAGGGCACCCTTAAAGCTAATGGGATCCATACTCTACCGGGGTCCCACTGAGTCCTGTGTTTTGCAAGAAGAAAGTTAACCGTAGATTACACCGGGGGTTAACTGACCTCATCCTCCTCTGACGCGCTGTGCGTGCTGGCGAGGTGCACGGCATTGAGTCTTGCTAACATCAGCAGGAACACAAAGGGTTGAGACCCTCGGCCAACCTCACCTCGCTCCAGTTGGAAGTAATATATGTCCTTGTGCCCTCAGGGCCTCAAAACAGCACCCCCCACCCCCAAACACACTTTCCAAGTATTTCTCTCCGGGCTGAAGAAAACTGCTGCAAAAAAACAAAAACAAAACACCAACGGAAGAGCAGACTTGGAACCCGCTGCTTCACCGTGAATGACTGCAGAGGCGTTAAATGTCATCGTTACGTGACTTCTATCAATATCTCCCTCCTTAGGTGCAAAACATTTACCCCCCCCCCCCACCTCACCCCCCGGACGACCTACAGCGAGATATTCATTATGCAAGTCTGCCCACACACATACACATGCACCACACCCCCGGACCTGCGGACCTGCGGCTAGAGTCAGGGCCCAACCAGAACATCAGTGCCAGAGCTCCGACAGGCTGGGCCCCCGTGCTGCTGATCCCAAGGGGTTCTGATAAATAGAACCTGTCAGTCAGGGTGGGACGGCTTGGGTTTGCGACCACAGTGGGCATCTTCACTTTATCAAGGTAAGGCCGAAAAGACTGCATGTGGATAGATTTAACTAGCTCCCGAAGAGGTTTATAATCTGCATATTTATGAACGTGCTATCGATCACCTTTTTAGGAGCATCCGCATCTGCAGATAGCAGATACAGGCATTCGAATGTGTTTGTGATGAAGGCGATTGTTCTGCAGCGACATTTCATGGAGGATAAGGACTGGCAGCACGCTTACACTGATGGGCAGGGCAGCTGAGGGAAGCTGGCCAGCTTTCTCTGGACTCCTGTGAAAACGATACAATCCTAAAGCAAGGACTGTCCAAACAACATCAAAGTCATAAGACAACAGACGCAACTGCAGGTCAAACGTAGCGTTGTTCCTGCAGCCATTTAAAAAAAAGAAAAACAAAAATAAATTTGTCAGTCAGCCTCCAGGGATGAGGCATAATGGAAGGTGAATTATATTTGTTGTACAATCGGATTATACTGTATAAATTAATGAAAGAGACTCCCTGACTACTGAATGACGTGGGACTTGGAAGATGACACAGAACGCAGAGGACAAACGCCAGCCAGGGGCTCTGGTGTTTTTAAATGTTTCTGTTTTGATTAGGCAGTCAAAACTTCACAATCTGAGGGCGAAAGAATTTTGTGGTGAAAAAAGTTACAAGGAGAGTAGCCCGAATTTTGGGAAAGAAAATGCTGTTGTTTTGACGAGTTACGGTAGGTGATATTAGAGGTAGGTAATAATGGGAAAAAGGTAAACGGTACCAGAAATTCATTTAAAAATCTATTTTATTAAGCAATAAATACCAAAGAGTCTAATAGTTGCCGTGGCAGTGTTTCCCTGACAACTCAGAGGGAGGTAGGATGGAAGAGGAGGCTTCTTTGTCAAATACCAGTTGCCTAATCTACTCCTATCTGGTTACTGTGACACCCGGCTGATTATATAAAATAGATTATCGATTTTCCCTTCTCTGGAGAGCTGCAAGGTTCTTCCATCAAGCAGGAGGAGGGAGAAATGGGGGCGCCATTAAGCACCGTGTCTGTCAATGGTTGCCGGACTCGGCTGGGGGAAAGCCTCACGGGGACACACCGGGGAAATGTTATCTCCGGGGGGGGGCAACATAAATTGGAACAGGCACCGAAATTTGCAAGGGGGAGTGTTTTTGGAGGACGTGTTCTTCGCGGAGACAAGGTGAGTATAGCGGCAGTTGGTATCGATCGCGCGTGGCGGTGGTGATCCGGCTGGCACCAGAGGGCTAAGAGAGACTGTCTGCAGCGAGGCGTAGCTGCGTGCTGGCGTGCGACATTAAGCCGCTGGCAACTCGACACGAGGGTAACACCCGTGTTGCCGACAACAGAGGTCATATGCGCCCTGAGGCACATATAGGTTCTCTTTGATGAACGTAGAGACCATTCGAAAGAAATCAATAAAAAAATCAGTCAGCAGTTGTAATAGTTCAGGTACTTTCTGAGGGTAAATTGGGAATATTCTAAGAGGCAAGGTGAGGTGGGCTGTTACTTGAAACCACTGTTACTCACAACTCCACAGACCCTGGGTTTAGGGTACTTCTCATTATGGGTACTTGTCCGTACTTGTGTTCTTGTTTTACATCATCTTCCATTGCTGTAGACCAGTTCCAATATTCAAGAACAGAAGTACAGAGGACGGTAAAAGTCTCACCCCAAATATCAAGGATGCATCGATTGCATCCTAGCTGAATGAGACCAATCCCATGATTCATTAATAATAATTGATACTTTATTGATCCCTGTGGAGAAACTGTCTTTATTCCTCCCCCAACTTGCTCTTTGTAGAGTAAGCTGGCCATGAAGGGCAGCCACCTGTTGGGGCGCCCAGGGAGCGGGGGGGTTAAGGGCCTTGGGGCGCCCAGGGAGTGGGGGGGGTTAAGGGCCTTGCTCAAGGACGCACAGACATGCTGAGGCTGGGTTTGAACTGGCAACCTTCTGAATACAGGGACACAGGCTTAGCCCACTGAACCACATGCTGCCCCCCCCCCACATTGTACCCCAAGTTCATTCTTGGAAGACAAGGTACTAATATCGGTCTTGCTAAGAACACAAGTATGATCGATGCTTTCTTGGTATCGAGAAACACTCCCTGATCTGGGACGCTGGTCTGACTGTTCTATTCAAAGCAGATCATCAGTCTTCAGAGGGTCAAATCCTCTGGTCTGCCTGAATGATTCTTTGTATCCATCCATTTTTTGCAGGAGGGGAGGGAAAGAAGGAATTGGATTTAAAACAGGTGAACATTAACAATTAATGTATATCATGTTTTATTGAACGTGATATGTGAGTGACTGGGAAGTGCCACCTGTCCTTTCACTTATCTATAAAGTACCGATCGCCGTGACCCTAAAAATTCACGTGGGATCCTCACTATCGACGGAATCTCATTTACTGTCAAGATCATGGAACGTCTGCTTACTGATGCTTCTGTAATTCCCAAAGACTATGTCGGCAGGGAGACGGATATCAAAATGCATAAATGAAGGAATCCTGCAGATATAAATCTAAGAAGTGCTGGGGGAGGGACATGTGACTTTGCACTTTGATGTCACTTCCTGGAACTTGGTGTGAAACGGAGATCGCTCTGCACAGAGGATGTCAGTCACCAGACATGCACAAAATCGTATTCGTGCCCTGTAGTTTGAAAGTCATTCTGGGGCTGGTTTAAGGTTTAAGACTTAGATGGAATTTCTGGATGTGAGGTGAACAGAAAAAAAGAGAGAAAAAAGCGCAACCACTGAAAGAATGAAACAGGTAATTAACCCTCAAAGAAACAGCTAAAATAGGAATTTGGCACAACAAACATCCCTCCAACAGTCTTCCTAATCAACCTTGATGGCCGTATTTAAATTCGGACTCTGTGACGCTCTGATTGGGGCCAGCTGGGATTCATTATCTGGGGTCTCTCTGGACATGAGGCTAGCGATTAATCAACATGGTAATGTTAGACCCCACCCAGATTGGACTTTTTGCTTCTCTAACTATGGCACAATAATCCTACACCCCCCACATTCTGAAGAGCATCTTCTCTAATCACATGACCTGTGGGAACTCCTCAGAAAAGTCCTCATTCTGTCTGTGTCTAATGTTCTAATTTGAAGCCTGCATTACTTATGATTTGATAGGCAAGTTGAAATGCCTGTGTCCCTCAAATGGTCTGGAGCACACTTCAGAAGAGCGGTTAAGGAACGCGGTGGTCTGTCATCCGAATGCTGCCGTTAAAAGTGGAACAAAACTGTGAAAAGAGTATACTGATTGTAAATGGCATGAGATAATAATATACAATTCTGAAAATGACAATATAAGGTTTCAAAACACCATAAAAGCCACTCATTCAGACATTAGAGGAACATCTTTGCTCTGAGTAGTCTCTCTCTCTTCCATTTTGGTCTGCAAATATTAAATTCAAAGACTAACACTAAGTAGTGTGGCTTTGTAGAGTGTTGCAGTTTATTTGGTGATACATAACAATTATTATCTGCAGAAGAGCATTTGGGTGTGAGTGAAATATTTCCCAAATGATTCCCAGATTTTCTACGCACCTGAGAGCTCCGCAAAGGCTTGGTCGCATCTCTGATGGACACCTCATGTTCCACCAGTAAACTGACAGGTGTTCCGTGAGATCCTCCAGGTTTCCCACAGTGGGATTCAGACTGGAGACCCAATCTAGATAAGTTTATATCAATATGATAGTGATGTGTGTGTTGGTGTGTGCGTGTGTGTGGAGGGGGGGGGCTGCTAAGTATGTTCTGGTACTATTATAAAAATTATTCTCATGCATTATATTATAGCGTATTGCAAGTGGTTGTATACATAGTAAAATATATCTATTGGGAGGTATGACTGGGTAAATAAATTATACATGCAATTATGCTGTTTAATAACTATACAATGCCTTATGTTAAAGATATTCATATTTATGAAATTATGTTTTACACACTGAGCAATAGTTAATTAAAATAGGCCTAGAAGGCGTCTCATATAAAGCAAATAAAAACATTAAGTAATAAAAAACCATGCCAAATAGTCCTGAACGTGTTTAAAAGAGTGACACTGCTATAATTTAACTTCAGTTTTGATAAATTTATAAAAGCAAAGATCGGGATACTTTATACAACGCCAAGCCATCGTCTGCCGAAAATCTGCACCGTTTATCTTAAAGATTGCTGCCTGACAATGTGGCGGTTTTAAATTAGCTATCCACTGTCATGTCTCATTTGCGCAACGCGCTGGGTAATACCCTTGTCTCGATTCTTAAAGATTTAGATAGGGGCGATGTGAGCTTCTCCCAGTTTTCCTTTTCTTTGCACGTCTGCTGCAAATTGTCTTTGTGTTTTCTGGGCTCCGAGTCCTACTCATTAACTTTCATTTTACCCCTCTCTCCACCCCCTACGAATCTGGCTCCTGTCTCTCCTCCCTTCGCTGACTTGTATGATAGGATTTTTGCTCCTCTGCCGACTGATGCAATCTCTGCAGCTCAACAGCTGTGATCCGGCCCCCCACACCTTCACCCCCATCTACACCCCCGTCAGCGATGTGCTGGTTGGACCCCCAGTTTTCATTATCGCTGGATGATGCATTAAAATAAACCGCATTTCACGGGACGTGGAGGTGGAGGGGCGGAGATTGAAGACACAATAAAAGCAAGACATTGAAAAATACGACACATTGCTTGCATGGAGAGCAACTGTGAATGTTTCAGTGATGCCTGATCATTTTATTCTCATTTATAAAGCTGCCGCACAAAACCATGGACGTTACCGCGCATTCGTGCGACCTCGGTTACTGCGTGGACGTCCGATCATCCGACTGAAACTAAATTTTCTTATGCACTAGGTATTTTTGTTTCAGTTGCTTTCCATCCCATAATTGTGTTTAAGCTCTTTAAATGTTTTGTGTTGACTAGATTTTAAATATACACAGTATATTTTTTCATATACAGATACTGTTTTGCCGATAGAACATAGAAAAATGAAGTGTCTCACCCGTAGCAGAGCTAATCCAATTTCTGGGGCCTTGATGCTGTTTTCGTGATTAAATGTCACAGCATTAATACACGAGTATTATGTTAATTCTAAAGGCAACCAGAAGGGATCTGTCGCTGTGATCGGGCTGGTCTGCTAGTGCATTAAAAGACAAAGTCTAACCGTGAGTCTGAATGTAAAAATATAAAAGACGAGAGCTTGTGTAAATAGACTGTCTTTCCTCAATTTTTGCTATTTTCACAGTCTAATTAAAGCCAATATAAACTGAATATATTTTTCCATTATTTAATTCAAACATAATTGGCCCTGTCAGGATCAGTCCCCATCCTGCCCACTTAGGTGTGTTTGTTCCCTGTTTAGCCAGCAGGTGTCGCTGACCATCCTGTGTGCTTAGCTCTCAGTGTGTTTCCCTGTTCCCCTGACTCATACGCAGCTGAATGGACTTAACTGGTAGCTGTCATACACTGAAATACATGCATCAACAACATAGTTTGACTGCAAAACATTGCAAACCATTACATCTCAAAATTGTTTTAAGGATCTTGCCAAATATTTTTATGACTCCCACCATAATGAGATTGTATACCAAGGTCCTATCCCATTCACAAACACCCAATTTTCCATAAAACAATGAAAAACATTACAACAAGCAATTTGAAATAAATGCCTTATTTTCAAATTCCTTCTTCCTGTTCCTTATTCCTAACTCCTAGTATTTGGTTATTTGGTTAATGACGCACACCTGTTTTTGTCTAGTACTTGATACTTATGGTTACATGTGCCTGTCCTTGCCCTCCGCCTTCTGCCTTCACTGCAGGTTTCCTTCTGGGTCTCCGTGTTCCCTTATACATTCTCGTTTATCCTTCCCTGCTCTTGTGCTTGACTCATCATGTTTTTTTATCTGAGCATGTCAGGTTTTGTAACGTCCCTGTAATGTTTGTAAAATGTCCCTTCGGTGTTTAAAAGCTGCATCATGGATCGTCTTACAAACTGACTGCTATTAAGCAGGATATAAGAAAGATTTGGGTTAAATACGACAGTCCGTAATAATGAATGCACGCACCACTTTGTGACACTCAAAGCATGTCCAGCTTCAGTGTTTCATCAGCTTGAGGTAGAGTGCAGCGCTGAATGTAGTTACCTTTATTATTTCTGTATAATTAACATTATTATGTACTGTATTTTTCCCGACTTACCTACAAATTCAACTTAAATACAGACTTAGGCAATGGATCTCATTGGTAACCTGCAGACTGTCTGAATTGAAAAATCAGTCCTTAAATTGAAATTCTGGCTTCAAAACTCAATTCTTGTTGTGAAGAGAAAGGTAAATCTGGCTACCATAAACTGTGCGTTCTATGTAGCCCTGTTTTTATTCTGTAGGTATGACACTCAAAACACGTCATTGTCTTGTTTCAACTTATACCACACCTTTCAGTGGAGTCTGTCTTTTAACATAAAGTGACACGTGTAACCAGTTCTTATATTAGGTTAACTGCGAAGTAGCATTTGTAAAGAACAAGTTCTGATTTAATGGCCTAAATGTTTGCACGGCTTATTAGAAACTAAATATGGCACCGGGGTTTTGCCTGTATTTTTTTTCTTGCCAATTTTTTGCCGTCATCTGCTGATACATCCGCAAAAAATGCACTGGTTTAAAAGGACTTGGACCTTCGGCTGATCTATAATTAGTGATTGATGAGACTGGCACTGATTTTACGTAGTTACAGGCTTGTAAGAAAAATGAGGAATGATCGACGATCACCACGTCGATTCACATTACTGCACAGATTCATTGTGACCATGTGGGATCAGACACGGGTAAGTCCCACATTACCCTGATAGCCCAGTCCAACCCAGGTGCATCCTCCACACAGGCACTTTTTATCACACTGAAGGACATGGTGAAATTGAGATCTTGTTTCTTTTAAGGACAGGGAAGACAAACGTGCATGTCGTCCGGAGGAGCCGTGGGAAGGGTGGGGGATGGGATTGGGGACAGTTTGGGGCTGTTTATGGCCAATCGGCGCAGCTTTGTGAAATGGAAAACGCAGCTCAAATCGCAATCATCCCCGCTGGAGCGTTTTATAGCGCCATCCCAGCTGCGGTCGTGCGCTTGACGGAGCATCCAGAGTGATTTCACAGCCATATATCATTGTCACCCCTGCTGGCTTCCCACTGGCTGTCACCGGGAAGCCACGCCTCTCAGACCATGCTTCATCTCTGCTTACGTTTCGGGTCAGGAATTGTCAATCATGGGATATAGGATCCCAGACGGAACTCCGAGGACTGAAACATTTGGGTGCAGGTGTGCTACATTAGACCAAACTTAATGAAATGGACTGTCAAATCTGTTCAATAATCTACTGTTCCTAACAGATCTAATATCAATCAAAACATGCTTCTGGATAAACAGATAACAAAAATAGATTACTTACTATAAAACATTTTGGGGCAAGAGAAGACGGCCTTCTTCATCTGGTTGTGGAATTAAATGGTATTCTGCCTGCTACTTTTATAGACTGATCTATTTTTTACATAACAGGACTGGGGGGCTACAGGGACTCATGACCTGAAAACTCCAGGGCCGTGGATTTAATTTCAACCTTGCATGAAGGATGCATGTTCTACTGCTGTCTGTGTGTTTTCCTTTGCCCCATCCAGGAGAATTTGTAGCTCTGTGAGTGAGTAAGTTTGTTTCTTGTGATAGCTTGGCATCCTATATCCCATTCCAGGGTGTCACTGTCATTCTTTACTAGGTGACAGTGATTATGGACAGTGGACACATAGTTCAGTTGCATATTGTAACTTCCAGTCTCAAATTTGCCACTTTAGGAAGCTGAATGATGAGCAACGTGTGCCTTGGCAAAGGGGTCAGTGCTTACATAAAAAAGACTATAACGGTCATGAAATTATTTGTTTTCCACCCGACTTTTATCCTAAACCACTTTCTATCAAGAGTGCTTTGCGGAGATGAAAAGAAAATGAATCAAAACTGAAGCTTAGTGAAAAGTTGAATTATTCGTATTGGGTCCTTAAAACTTTACACGCTCCATATGCGGGCGATTAACAGCTAAACTGCTCTCTTAATTGATAACGAACTCCGATCTGTTCAGACCGCTTCAGCAGTTTTCCCACAATATGTACTAGAATATGACCTTTGCCAGTTAGACTTGGCATATTAATAGCAGATGTGGAAATGTGAACAAATTATATGAAACAGAACTTCAGAATTGCCCCTATTATTAATTAGCTGGCAATCACTGCACATACGACATGCGACTGTTAATTAATGATGAAGTGAATTTTGGAAGCCCAATGTTGCTTCATGAGTCGTTTCAGCTGCATTCATAAAAGCCTAATAATAATAATAATAATAATAATAATAATAATAATAATAATAATAATAATACGAAGAAGAAAAAGAAAAAGAAGAAGAAGAAGAATATTAAGGATGATAAAGGAATACTTTGCCGTCCGAGATGACATGAATGCGTTTATTGGAGGTGAGCCGTCAGCGAAGCGAAACCGCATGCTTCGGAAAAATAAATGGAATACTGTGTACGTCAAAAAGGCAACGGATCCGACAGCTTTTCGTCCGATCCAGGTTCATTATATCATAAAGAAAAATAATCATTTACATTTCGATTCCCGAGGTACCGACGAAGGCATGCGGCGCCCCTGGCGAGAAGCTGTCAGGCTGATGAATGACTTGGACCGTGCAGATTGAATAAAGTTTTTACTGCATCTAATTACTGGTGTGTTGTGGTGTCAGGAATGGGAGGCTAGGTCCCACACACCCAGGGGCTTGTCAGCTGCCGACATAGGAGTGCTTAAAGAATAAAACTGCAAATGAAAACATGCACTCTGGCACGCCGAAAGATATTACGATAAACCTGGTTTCATACTGACTCTTAACTAATCCTCACCCGCGGCATCTTTCCATTCCGCGCCGATAACGACACAGGGCACATATGTCGCGAGTGCTTTAAGCAGTTTTATGACAGTATAATTTACGTTATCTAAAAAGAACTGCAAATGCCGGCGAGTCGTGAATGACGAGCAAACACTCAAAGCCGACTTATGGATGCATTGTGTATGAAATCGGTCTGATTCCTAGTTTTTAATATTACTTCTCAATACAGCAGCAGACAAAAATTCAGTCGATGCAGGAGAAAATCTTCCTAAAATCTTCCGAAAATCATCATAGGTGGGGAAGTGTGTGGGAAGCAAGTAATAAACTGTGTGATGTTTAAATACAAATTCAATACAATTTCCAGTGCGACATTTTAACTTGAAACACCTATATGTGGTGTGTGTGTGTGTGTTTATATATATATAATCAAGCTGTCACAAAATTACAGTTGGTGACAACCGAGCAGATTCAATACGAAAATGACACGTGACGCTTGAAACTGATTAACCTTGGCAATCTTACACATATAAACAAGTTGCTTTTGCAACAAGAAATGTAGGCCTATATCGTATAAGCTATAAGATCCTACACACACAAGCACACACACAAAGAGAGAGATTTAAATACATTTGGTTCCCACAATGTAATATAAACTTAATCCATGCACGCGCGCGCGCACACACACACACAATATTTGTGTGTAATATTTTTTCCCCAAGCATAATGTATAAGATGCTATGCCAGAATTGCAATCTCAATTACGTATAACTTTTTCAATTTAATTAATCAAAAGACAGTAGCCAAACAGGAAATTGCCCGATCCGACCCCTCACTCTGCATTATAATATTGCTGTGCAGTCTGTTAATAGTCAACATCTGTTAATAGGTGTATTTATATTAATGAATTCCGTCCGGTTACTCTAATAAGTCAGGCTCCACTAATTAAAACCAACTAAAATCACTGACATTTACGGTTCCCTATGAAATCCATCTTAATTATTTATGTTTATTCATTAATTGGCGCGTTTAATAAGCTAATGTCACCATGGAAAATGAAGCCATATCGTATTGTTTGACTCTCAAATGGAATATTTTGCATTTGACGTCAAACTGATAGCAGAGGTCAGTGTTATTCATATGATTAAAAGGTTATATACGTACGTGGGATTCGTTCACGATAAGGTTTCCCAGTTACTTCTGTTACAATGATTGTGGAAATCCAAGACAAATGGCCAACACACACACATTGTTAATATCATAATATGTTTTTAATATGTCACAAATATTCAGTGTCATGATCTGGGTTTACGCATCACCATTGGTCTCCCAATGTAAGGCTCAGTGTCTGGTTTGAGAGTCTGGTTTCTGCATTTTTGCTGCTGGATTTCATTCGTCTTTCAGTGTATTGGGGTCCGGCTTAAGGTTTGTTCTGGTTATCTTGTTTTTGCGTCTCAGACCCATTTCCATCTATCTGACTTCCATACCCGTCTGCCCTGTGCAGGGTCCTTATGGTCTAGAACTTATCCCGGAAGCTATGGGCGCCAAAGAGGGATCAACCCAGGATGGGGCACCAACCCGTCGCATGGCAGACAGACACCATTCATACACACATCCACACCTATGGACAATATGTTAACTCCAGTTAACCATGGCACGTTTTTGGACAGTGAGCAGAAACCTGAGAACCCGGAAGAACCCCAGAACAATAAGGGGAGAATATGCACACTCCATGGAGACAGGGTGCAGACTTGAATCCTGGTACCAGAGGTGTGAGGGAACAGTGCTAGGCACTGAACCACCATGCCGCTAGCCCCATTTCTGGTTCCTGGTTCCAGGTTTTTTGGTGCTCTGTACTCCAGTCTGGTTGAGTCAGCTTTCCTTCATAGCTTTGGTCATCTGTAACATGCTCTCCACTGCTGTCAGGGATGATCGGCCATAAAACCATGCACTGTAGATGGGTAGCTTGCTTTGGACATTTCAACTTTACTGAGGTGTCCAAGCAAACCTGACATGCTTTTTCAATACCAACATTACAGCCTGAAGTATAAGCTGCCCCGGCAGCAGGTGGCGCCCTTCACTGGGTAAAGGGAAGAGGCGTTTTCAGAGACCAGCAAAAATGCTGTATTTTGTATTCAGGGAGTCACAAAATCAGTATGTTGTACCTCTTATAGGGAGAGTTGGAATGTAAAGCAAGATGTGACACTGGATGGTGTCAGATTGCTGCTTCAACCTTAGTCTGGCATCCAATTATGTACTAAAAACCTAAAGTCCTCTTTCACTGCTGGACTGAAAGTTTCTGCTACTGTCAGCGTTCCATACTTCTCTTGGTCCAGGCTGGCCTTCCGATGACCTTCTGCTGCTATTCTCATGTCACATGGTGGGGGGGTGCATAAAGCAAAAGTAAGGCGGTGCAGTGATGGGCCCCCTCAGACTGACCATCAGATTGAATCCCCCCGCCCCAGAATACAAAGAGCAGGCCTACTCCACACTTTCTGATTTAATGGAGAAAATTAACTG
>JAODUD010000134.1:23095842-23112274 GCA_026784285.1 Stomatorhinus walkeri
CTGTTCAGTGAGTGGGGTCAGCAGGGGAGCTTCAAAGCCATTCAGTGGGAGGGTCCCCAATGCCCACTCACTGCGGGGGGGGGGGGGGGTGTCATTTGCAGTAAACCTGGTGAAGTGCAAAGAGAGAGGGGCCGCTGTTTACCCCGCGGCACCTGGAACAGCTGTGCGCAGAGCTGGGGGGGGGGCATTGTGCCGCGTCGTCAGGGGCGATGTGAGGTCATTAGGCTCGCAGTGGGCTCCTGCTGAACATCGCCACATGACAGCACCCGCAGGTGCACTGCCTGCCTCATGGTGCTGATCTTATTAGCTGTGCACTGATCATTTAAAAAACATTTTTATAGCCATGCTGGAGCAAATGCTTATGTAAAATTCTGCTCTTTATTTGTTGTCAGAGTGTTTCCTTCGTGAGCAAACCAGCAAATATTGCTACTATTACTGCTCCTACTACTACTACTACTTAAATAAATAATCTTAATAGCAATACCAAACACAAACCGATTCCTAAAAGTTTTACTTACATTGATAAACAAACTTGAATTGTAAACAAACTTGTGCTCACATACTAACCTGAGTTTCCCTTGGCATTATAAGCATTTTGGAGAATTCTGTCTCCGGTTAAGCACATTATTTTGAAAGTTCAGAGCCTTGGGACGAATGACTTGGGAATATATCTTGGCTTGATTGGTTCAGTGAAGGCAACATGTAACCAACTTCTCCCCCCCCCCCCCCACCTCCAGTTTATCCAGTCTTGAAAACGGCAAATAAAAGTATAAAAATGTGCCTAATGTGTTTATTGTAGTTTTTCTAATAATAATAATAATAATTATAATTCATTTTCTGGCTTTTTATCCTAAGTTTCATTTGTAGCATTGAAGCTAGTTCTTGGTTCCTCTGGTACATCTCGATTGGGAACTTTTGTAGCTCCTAGTGACAGTTGTGTGTTGATTTTCCGACACGCAATAGGAGCAGGGACCTTTACGTTAGATAAACATGGGAGACGCAAATGTCGCAGGTTAAACTTGACAATTTCATACGAAACTCGATCGCAATCAAAACAGGACACAGCCTTTTATTTATGTTTTGTTTATATGACCCACAGCATGTGTATAATTTGTTTTTGTATCTGGCCAGCAGATCGACCTTCTGTTTTCTGCAGAATAAAAAACAATGCAATGTTGTTCCACTAATAAGCGCTGGCAAGTTTCACCTCTGGCACTGGCTATATTAAATAAAATTAGGCCTGTATAGGTTATTGATCGAATTTTCTAATGCAGTAGTATGGAGAGGCAAGAAAGGCATTCGTTAATGTCTTTAATGTAATATGTTGAACATAGACATATAGTTGTCTGTACTTTTATAAGGTTTCACCTTGACGGCAGTGTAAGGCGAGGGATTCTCCACAAGGTGTATTTAGACGTCGCCAAAGTGCAGCTCTGGCAGGGACTGTTTTTAATGACTGAAACACTGCGGCAGGTGCTGTTTGATGTTTGGTGTCCTGCCAAACAAGACTAGCACAAGTGGATCCAGGCAACCAAGTTTATTAAGGATCAGACAAGGGGTAGGCGGGTCCAAGTCGTCGTTAAGAACTGTCCGATCCTAATGCCAGTAGCCAAAACGCAATCCAAAGTCGGAGGCCGAAGAACAAGAAGCCATTAGATCTGTCCTGGGACGCAAACGGCGAACGCGGGGCAATACACGAGGGGCTTCGTGGGATGGGCAGAAGGGAGGGAGGGCAGGCAGGAGGCGTGGGAGACTCGGGAAGGGCAAGAAGGATGGACCGCAACTGCGGAAGAAACACAACTTTAGAGTTAACTTGCTCAGCATGTGCATAGCAACATTAACTCAGACTGTGCTGCTGCCAGTGCGAGGTTTAAGTACAGCCTGTTAATTGGTGGTAGCTGGTGTCAGCTGTCTTCGCGATGTGGGCGTGACAATCGGAGTTCTAAAACTTTGCAGTTTGCTCTGATTTATATATTTTTTTCCGTTGGTTGGTGATATAAATATTTGTTGCTGCGGGTCTACAAATTGTCCATTGTTAGCCAACACGATGGAAGGGGATTTTTACCCTTCAGCTCTCTGAGACAGCACGTGACTGAAATCTATGAATATACAGTGTACCTACTGAAATCCACGGGTGAAAACTGGTGACGGGTATCAATCTTTGGAACCTACTGAGATCAACAAATTTTGTGTGGCAAGTATTATGTTACTCATATAAACAAACAGGAATCGCACAGTCGACCAGCAACTAGTGGCCATATTCAAATACTAAGAAATGTTATTCATTATGTGCGGATAATGTTTTTAATATAAATGAATCATTTTCAGATGGATTTTATGTCTATTATGATGGTTTTTTTTAATCTGGAAACTAGCAGCCATAATGCAAAGGGGTCAATTAGGGGGCAGGGCAGGAAATTTACATGCTTTACACCCAACACAGAACAAGTTGTGGCATCTAAAAGAAAAGAAAAGGAAAAAGGGAAAAGAAAAAAGGTATCAGATGTATATCCATGATGCGCTCTGGAGACAGGCAGCGATATCAGAGAGAAAACCCTCCGTAAGTTGGTGATTCGACTCCGATTCCAGCTTGATTCCTTTATCAACAGCCTTTAGCTGACTATGTTTTGTGATGGTAATGTGCGATATTTAGTCATTTTATTAATGGAAACGTGACAGGTGTCTTGCGAGTGATGGACAGGGGCTCCACAGCCTTTCCGTCATGTCATTCTGAAGCCGGTGGCTACTGAAGCTTTAATATGACATAGGTATCCCTGTCCTCTGCGTGGGAGGGAGGCTTCAGCCCTGAAGGAGGTGCTTATTCTAGATGTCACTGATATATTCTTCTGGTATTTTTTTCAGTAGAGAGCCCACATTTGTTTTTGAATCAATATTTCCCATAATGCTCGGGAGGAGTGGTTGACACAAAAGCATGAGCATGTGGCATCTGTGAAACGAAAGTTTTTTTTCTTGTCTGTGTGTGTGCGGGGGGGGGGTGAGGGGACAGACCCGTGGCATGCAATGGCGCCCCCTGTCAAACGTCATCTCACAGCGATTATGATAAATGATAAGCGTTAGCTCCAGCAGACAGTGAGACCTGCCAGGTTAAAATGTGCATAATATAATCACATCAAATGTAGATAAGGGATCACATCAGATTTACCGGTCAATGGAACATTCCAAAATAAGGCGCTAATAAATTGCACTTGTGAAACACCCAGGAAAGGGATTCCAAAGGGTAGCAATCACGAACGAATTGTTCAGGGTGAACTGAAAATGTGTAATTCATATCTTTTTATAAATTTGAAAACAGTTTTTATCTCAGAAAATTCTTTCATACTTTTATTACATGCACAGAGAGACCCTACCGTGGAAATAATGGCACAACAGAACTCAATTTTCACCAAGTCATTAGGAGAAAGCTTTAGCCTATTACAGCGTTTATTACTGAATTGCTTGGGAGGGTACCATGACTCACTGGGTGTAAATCGTGTCAGTGAGTATGGCTGTGCTCTGCCGTTAAGTTTTCTCTGACACGACTCCCCACCGTTTGACTTAACCACCTGGGGGAACCTTCACTCAAGCATCTCAACCTGCTTAAAAGAGAAGCTAACACCCTGCTCTTGTCGCCCCCTTCCACGCGGCGCCCTGACAGAGCTGAGAAGTTGACGGGTTTCTGCATCACCCTGTGGTATCACTGACGAGGAACCTATAACCAGGGGCCCCAGGGCACCATTGACACTACGGTAGTTTCAGGGGGCCCAACACTTTAAAGAAAAGTTTGTGGGAGGGGCCATCAAAATCTACCTGCTCAATGTGCAGCAGAAACACGCCCGCCCCCTCCCCTCCTCGTGTCATTTAGCCTAAAGAGGATAATGTTCAAGTACTCCTTATGTGTGACACTCCAACTTTAATTTAATTACGTTAAAACGTAAGTGTAATCCGTTAGCTACTAGAGAAAAAAAAGTGTAATTAAATTAGTTACTTATGGAAATATTCATGATTACAATTTTAGTTGCATCATAGTATTGTATGCAAAACCTTGCTAATATCTTTAATAATGGGATTTTATTGCTTTACGTGTTTTCCTTATGCAAACATCCTCCTTTGCTATTTCCCTCCACAGCTGAACGTTTGAAACTATTCGATGCTTCTGATTGGTTATCCTGTCGTGTCTATACCTGCAGCCAATTCTGCTAATTAACTTGCCGGAGCGGTCTGGGTTTCTGTTGCAGATAATGGCAGACATGGAAAGGAATGCATTCCATTGCTGGAAATATAAAAAAAACATTTCCGATACATTACGGAAAAAGGCACAAATTTAACTGTGCAATATTCTGTAATAAAATCCTACCTATCGAGAGGTACTATCGAGCATATCTGGACAAGTGCATTTTCACTGTTTTGGGATTAGGGTTAGGTTTTAGGGGTTAGGGTTAAGTTTTAGAGGTTAGGGATAGGGTTAATGTAGGGGTTTTTTTGGGGGGGGGGGGTTAGGGCTATTGATTAGCACTATGGTAGCATTTTTTGACAAGGCAGCATAAATCGACAGAACACCGGCTGTATAGATGTTGTCGATATCTAAACAGCTTATGTCCAACCTAAGGAAACATCTAGAGGTAAGTGCAGCTTACTGTAACTGCAAACAGTGATATTAAATAAGGCAGGGAAGACATGCGTACCTTCAATGTGCCACACATGCTTCTAAAGTGTAATGCCCGGTACACACTGTGTGATTTCAGCAATCTTATAAAACCATTACCGATCACACTGTGCGATTTGGATCAAATAATCTTGGCTGTGATACGTATGCAGACTGTACGACGACAACAGCAGCCCAATCATAAGATACGGTGCATAGGACAACAATGTAAACACTGACAGTACGCGTAAACACCACAATGAATTGCGAAATGTGTACCATGCTTTATAAGCCACACTGGCACTTCTGATCCCATTGACAGAAAATGTGCCGTCCATCAGTATGCTAAGGTTATTGGTAATGTTAGGTCTGATATTAGCACTCCCGGCATGCTATGTCATATTGAGATTTGAAAATTCACTAACTAGCTAAACCCTGGGTGATGCAGCATCACCACTCTGCTAACCCATTTTATTTTACAGTGCTGCGAAGACACTGTTTAACTACTTTGTGATTCGTGATTGAATAATTGACTTAAACAGAGTGAGTAATTACACAATCAGCTGAAATTTAATATACTGTCTGATGCAAGAACTGTTCAGATCAGAAGAAAAATTGAACCATTTATTTTCGCAAGTATATAAAATGTTTGCATCATAATGTAATTCTGAAGCATCACTGAGTAGTGAGTTTTAACTTTTTTTTTTACATTTTAGGTATATTTTAACTAACATTAATGTTACACTGAGGGAATCTGGGTTTTCACTGAGTATGAAGCAAGGATCTATTCTTGTTTAATATCATTATTAGGCCTATATGGTATGTATGGTATGTTTCGTATCTTTATTAAATTGATTGATTATAACCATGTTAATTCATGTATTGAAAGGAGTTTGACAGTAGTCAGTGTTTAGTACTGCTGTAAGGTAAACAGTACCAGGTTACAAAATTGCAAAATGGTTAACAGTTGAGAATTTTCAATCATAATTTAGAAAAGTAATCAAAAAGTAATCAAATGTAACTAGTTACATTACTTTCATATAGTAATTGAAATAGTTACACTAATATTACATTTTTTAATAGAGTAACTGGTAATTGTAACAAATTACATTTCCAAAGTAATCTTGTCAACACTGTCTAGCACCTATCTGAGCAAGAATTTTCCAAACCCCCTCCCTCCCTACCTCACACCCTTTCAACCACCTGTGTCTTATAGCTCACCTGTCTGGTTTGGTCCTTCATCATGGGAATGGTGTGAGTACCCAGAATCTGCTTGGGAAACTAATTCCAGTCCAGATGAAGGCAGGTGGACAGTGCTATTGAACAGGATCTGAGAAATGCCCAAAGTCCAGGAGAAAACTTTTGGTTGTTGGAGAGACGTTCGGAAGAGCATATGAGAGGCTTTTTGCTTCCATCCTCAGCCTAATTATGCTCTGAGGATAGGGGGAAAATTTCAGGAAAACCTTTAGCAATTAGAGCAATGTGGCTGTCAAGGTACGTAATCACGGGTAATGTTCATGATTTAGGAAAGAGGTCCGATAAATCACATTAACTTACTGTTAGAGTCACGGAGGCGAGCCTGCAGGGACCTGAGAGGATCAAGAGATGGAATGCAAATATCGATTTCACGTCCTGGATGGGAATTTACTGCACGGTTACTGGAGAACGGAGGTGAAGGGCTGCTGTCAGGTTCAGAGGGGAGACTGAGAGGAACTGGAGGAAACACAGGTGTTCTTAAGCAGTTTGGAGCTCCTACAGAAGAAGGAATATGGCGTGTGAATGCAGAAAGGGTAGACTTGCTATACATCCAAGGTGTTTGAAGGAATCGTAGATAAGAACCATGTAAGCGTGCTCAGTGTATAGAAAGTATGGTTCTGTAAGTTAGGAAACTAAACTTGTCAGTTGAAGGTTGTTGGTTTAAATCCCTGGGTCAGCAGATTGATGTCACTGTTGGGCCTCTGAGCGAGGCCCTTACTTAGTCCAAAGATGGTCTATCCTTGGTCTCTCAAAAAATAATGTCACTGGATAAAAGTGGCTGCTAAATATGTAAATGTACACAAATCGCGCAGCTGTTTCCTGCTTTCTGGTAAATGTTTCTGGAGAACATCTCTATCCAGCACCATTCACTAAAGCCAAGCCCAGTTCTGAAGGGCGATTAGTCGACATTGCCTTCAGAGAAGAGCACCATCCCCTTGGTGCTGAGGAGGCCACGTGGGTCCAGGAAGGAATGAAGAACGAGGGATCTGTTTGGCAGGAACCGAGACGCAGCTGCTGGCTTTAATCAACTTTTTGGGGAGAGGCGGCCTCTGCACGTCCTCAGAACACACGTCAGTAGGCTCCTACAAATCTTCTTTCGTTCTCCTGGCAAAGGAGGGAACCGGTGCCGATCACCTGGCACCGGACTGGTGCCAGGCTGGCACCAAGGCCAGAGGAAGAGGCTTGATTGCGCCTGGCACTTCCAAAGCCTTCGGATCTGGCTGACTTCCATCGCATTTCCCAAAGTAGGCTTTGGAGCTTTCTGCTCATATGCAAATCATAACACAGAAGCTGGCCGAAGGATTTTCCCCCTCCTTTTTTTTAACGACAGGCTTAAAACTTTTCCTGAAGTCTATTTTTGGAGGGACAGGCTGCTGTATTTTAAGCTGGTGATTTCCTGGACACCTAACGACTTGGCCACGTCTTCAAGATGTTGGGAAATGTTCCTGCAAGTCTGTGACAATGTCTCATAGAGTACAGAGGGAAAAAAAATAATTAGAAATCTAAATAAATATGTAATTACATGCACATTTATCTCTGTACAAAGAAGATTGCGTCATGGATTTGCTAGAAACACAGACGTTGGGCTGATATTTTGCTAGCAGTTTCAGGATTACAGTTTACATCTACCGATATGAAACATGACTATGTAATACTTACACGTTTTCAGTTAGTTTTTTGCTTAATTTTGGTTGCCTCATATTTTGTAGCTTCTCTGTCTGGCAAAGCGTAAGTTATGTTCTGAATGGATTTTGGTGGGATGGTCTGAAATAGTGAGCTAACCGGACCAGTGATTGAAGGGGTGGATTTCCAACTTGTGGGCCCAGCACAGAATATATCCATGCATTACAAGGGGATTGGTATAAATGGCACCCCCTTCCCCCACCCAAGCACCAGAGGACCCTGCAGACAGCCAGGTCTCATACAGAACGAGAAAACAGCAAACCTGCGTGAAAACTGCTGGAAAAAAAGACCAGTATTGAAATTTGGTGATTTGCCATAGATTGGCCCCCCATCCTGGGTTGTTCTCTGCCTTGTGCCCGTAGCTTCTGGGATGGACTCCGGACCCCCGCAACCTTTGCGTAGGACAAGCGAATATATAAAATCGATGAATGGATGGAGACTTGGCAATAAAGCTTTCAGACTGATATATTTGCCACGAACGCTCTAGTTTTGAAAGGTGACCACTACCTCGTGTCAGTGACAGATTAATAAAGTCATCTTCAGGGCCATTTTCTTGGCGTATGACCTTTTTTTTGCAATATTATCCCCTTCGCCTTGTCGCATGTGTCCTATTCCCCCCGAGCTCACAGTGAAACAGGCACCATGCGTCACTGGAAATGCTGCAGATGCTGGCCATCATTCTGGAGACGGGCCTGTCAAAGTGACGCTGGCAGGATGGGCCTCAAGCCCCCGTAGTCTAGCCTCCCCTTAGCTGCACATCCTTCCCAGTGGGGATGTAATCTGGTTTAATATTTCCTGAATAAGTGCACACAGGGTACGTCTTACAGTGCTACACAGATTCATAAAATCGTGCTGAATATGCTATTTTTATGCTATATAATATGCAATAAAATCAGGCTGGAGGAGCTGGTATTATGCTGGACCTACCAGCTTTAACATGCAATTAAAATCAGTTTGGAGAAGCTGTTTCTATGCTAGACCTAACAGCTTTAACATGCAGTTAAAATCAGGCTGGAGAAGCTGGTTTTATGCTGGATCTAATCTCTTTAACATGCAGTTAAAATCAGGCTGGAGAAGCTGGTTTTATGCTGGGTCTATCCTCTTTAACATGCAGCAAATGATAGGGAAGCTGCAATAAACCCAAACCAAACACTTACATGGAAATATGGACAATACGTAATGTTGCAAGCCAGCCTCCCAGTGGTGCTGCCATGATTTTTTTCTGTCCTATATTTACTATATGTTCATACTATAACTCTGTATTTAAGGTTAAGTAGGAAACTTTGGTTTAACCTTTAATGGTGGGAAACTTGGGAAGGTGACAGTGATGATCACAGGAGTCCGTTGCCCTGGTTTCTGAGGCGGCCGTGGTGCTGAGGGGGACCATACTCATATCAAATGATACCTCAGTGATTTAAAGGTGAAAAGGCACTATGTGTTTGCACCGTCAGTGTGTGAGGTCAACAATTTCGCAGCACCACAATTGTGCTGAACAGGTCCCATGTTCTTGGATGGGTCTCGGTCAGGATCCCCTGAGACATTTCCGGCAGCTTCTGGACCAGCACTGCACGTCTCTGTGCTGACCAGGGTCCTCTCCCTGGAGAGTCCCACCTCCCACTGTCTACGACACCAAGCTGGCGTTCTGCGTGTCCCCAATAGCTGAAATGCAGATGATGTGTTTCCATGGTAACCCCAGGTTGGGGGGGGGGGGGGTTAATAGCCACTAAAAGGTCCTCAGAGAGAAGCTCCGCGGGAACGAGCCGCCGATCAGATTCTGTGTCTCGGCAGATGGAAATGTCACATGGCGGCTGCGAGAGCCCTGCTTGTCACGTGGAAACTGACAGGACACGTCTGACTGGGTCCGCAAAAAGTATGCTTGACATGCAATTTATTTACAGATGCACGCAGTAGCTATAGATTTGACAGCAATGTGAGAGTATTATATTACACAGACAAAAAGCTGTCGTTGTTGATGTTATATATACTCATATTGTGAGCTGTGTGCTGATTAGCACCACGATTTTACACAAATGAATAAAGAGGCCGTTGGCGATGCTCTTCACAGACAGTGTGTCCTGTTGGGGACTTTCACCCCCCCAATATTGTCCTTATCTCATCCTACTTGTCCCCCCACTCCTATGGGGGGAGAAAGAGGAAGACTTTCAGAGGCCCGACCCTAGGTAGGTATCTGAGTGTCTGTAATGGTTTGCTGAGTTGGGGGAGCCCATTCAATAGAATTTTTCAGCGTCCCGGTCATGCCTTTCTCTTATCCTGCCCCCCTCAAACATAAGTACTGACCTTATTTCCTCGGACCCAGACGAACCCAAAAGCCGGCCGAACCCCTTCCCGCACTGGCACAATCGACCAGCCGATGCGTCTACCCCCCAGCCACTGCTGCGGTTTGGCGGTTTGCGCTCATTTTCAGGTGCTGTGGAGGACACAGCCTGGAGAGGAATGCTCTTTTTCATTTTACAATCATCCTGGCTGCCATACAAGGTTATTAAACACTCAGCCTTTCCCTGGTGCCAGATAAACATTTACTCAATCGGTCTTATACCGCTTAAATGATCCCCTTTGATGCCACAGCCTCTTTACGTAATGGGTCCTTGTCTTTAAACTAGGGTTGTCCCACATCTTCAGCAAATGGGCTCATTCCAGTGAGGATGGACAGGTGGCCGTCTCTTTTGGCCAGCCGCGTCCAGCTTCGCGCTGGCAGCTCCGCTCCTGTTAAACAGCCCCTTCTGGAAGCCGAATGCACCACTTTCCCTGCGGCTCCCATCTCAACGTGCTGCTGTCTGGAACGGTTTCAGGAGAAGCTGGAACCTGAAGCTCTAAAACCAATGTGTGACTGGATCTTTACATGATTCTGATCTTCCCTGACCAGGTTTAGGATGGAAACACCCCCTCAATAAGGAGGAGCCCCCCCCCCCGGCAAAACACAGGGCCGCTGGAGAAATTGAATTTACAACAGGGTGTTTTGTGGGATGTGAACCTGCAACCTTCAGGTGAGTAGTCTCTTAACCACTAAGCCACTGTCAACATCACAGGAAGTGTGGGATGGGGCGGCGGGTTTTTGGGGCATAGGGGACGGGGGGGAAAAGGAAGACAGCAGGAGCCGCTCGCTGGGGTGGGGGGCACTGCTGTGGCCTCATTCTCCTCATAGCCTGCATTTATTATCAGGGAGAAACTCTGTCCATCAAGGTGCGAGCAGGTCCAACACCCACGGCAGTCCCTGAGAGATTGTCCTAATTAGATGGTGCTTTCTCCATCTCTCTCTCCTTTCCTCTCTCTCTCTCTCTCTTTCCGTCTCTCTTTTTCCCTGCCTTCCTCTCCCCGTTTCTCCTTACTTTGTTCTGCAAGTTCATCTTGGGGTGATAACTTAAACCCTCAGTTATTTATTTATCCCCACCCACCCCCGCATAGCTGTCACTCCGGCCAATGAATGTGCACGAGCACTCTGGGATCAAACAGGAGATGTTGTAAGGCCCCGTCCATTATTATTCTCTGAAATCCGTGGTGAGCTGGGCGTCTCCATTATTAATGCCACTGTTGCGAATTTCAACAACTCGTTGGCTGTCCAGTTTTACACTAAACAAGGCAGGTTCGAGCCGCATTCTAGTGGGAGGCGTCTCTGGGTGAGCGCTCCTGGGGAGGCTTTAGGGGGCAGTGTTAGACCGTCGGAGAGTTCGGAAATACTGGAGCCTCCGCATACGTAGGTCAAACAGATCTGCGGAGATTTATAACGTAAATGAGCAGATGAGAAAGCTACCTGACCGTCTGTCGTACCTATACATCACCCCATTGACAGGCTAAGTAATGCGCAAGACAGGTTAGAAACCAGGGTCATGCAGATAATTAGATAATACAGCCTGTTGGTTTTCCATATTAAAATGCTCTCTGAACATTGGAGTGGACGGCAGGGGGAATCAACCTGGTCTTTTAAGAGTAACAGCCCTTGATGTGGTTCAATCAGGAACACTAAGGAACTGTGAAAAGGACCATTGGGATGTAAGGGGGAGGCCATGAGGGTGGGGTTCTGTTGAAATTCCCTTACTCTCCATAGCATTTGAGGGCAGAAACACTTTCGTAGGTTCAAAGCCGTAATTGTATTGCATGGCTACATGCCTAGTGAGAAGCAAACAAATTTGGGATGGGGGAGTTAAAACTGATTTTACTATGTGGCTTTGTCTCTGCTCTGTGTTCCTTTGTGGGTGTCTGTGCGGGGGGGTTGTGGGGCATGGCCTTTGTTTTGACCAGTACAGAAACCGTAGAGTGGAAGATTGAAGACAGGCTGCTCTTCCCCAGCTAGGAAATCGACTGAGGGCACAGCGGCCTCCCATGACTGGCACAGGTATCTGTCTGTTCTGTGCTGGGCCAGGTGAGCAAAAAACTCGACAAGAATAGACTTCACAAGCGTCCAGAACTGCTCATGGTCAGTTTCATTGGAGCCACTCAAGTCAAGTAGGCCTGGAATATACGGCCAGGCTTTGCGAGGGTCTAACAAATTCGGAAAACGATTCCTGTTGTCTCCTGCTTCCCACGCTTTTTCCGGGAGTTTGGGTTTCTGAGGCTAACAGGCCTAAAGCTGAGAGACCGCGACTAAACCGGACGAGTTTATTTCAGAAACTGCCATGGAAAAGCTGCAGAAACAAGAAATCCTGAAGCTTCTTGACCCGTTACCCATGAAAGTCCCCTAAAAGCGAACGAGGACGTTGAAATAGCGATTGGGACGGACATGTCCATGGTGAGGGGACTGTATTGTGGTTATCTGGTGAACAAAACAGAAATAGCAAAAGAATGACATGACTAATAATGTAGTTTCTATTTTACCTAGATCCTCTGCCTGTGATTGGTGCTCTGAGCAGGATGGCAAAAAAACTATAGGGATGGAGATGGGTTTTATTAAAAGGTGGAAAGGACAGAAAACAAAAAGCAGCCATCTTGGGGATCGTATCTTGGGAAGGTTAGTGGAGGTAAATGGAATCAGCATCTGGGCACGTCCACTCGGGTCAAGACAGAACGAGAAGATATGATCCATGACAACGTGCAAGTGAAGCGAATAGATATGCGCGTCACCTGACTTTACCCCTTGCAGGGGACGTCCAGGCCCCTTCCAGGGGGGGTCAAACGGGGCTCTGTGGAGCATGTCCGACTCCCTGCACAGCTCTGCAGACTGAGCCACCGCCTCTTCAGCAAGGTTTTTAGTGGCAATTGAGATGAACAACAGCGAAGTAGGGGACAGAGGAGACGGAGAAAGAGAAGAAACACCTCTCCATCGGAATATGACGTGATCTTACCGTCAGTTGCCATACAATCCAAGGCGGTTTCCTCCCAGCAGGGGCCCCCATTCCACGTTTCTTCTGCCCAGGTTCCGGGTTTGGGTTCCACATTCCATGCCTGCTGATCTTGTTTGCTTGGATCACCATGCCCCGCTGTCCGTCTCAGTATTTCATTGACCCCTCTTGACTCGGTATAGTGCGACCAATTCCAATTAAAGGATAACACCCCCACACACCCCCCCTCCCAAATACTGACATTAGGTCCCGGTGCTGTGATTAATTCAGCATATTACTACTCCAACCTGCATGATATTCTCATCTTCGTTTTTGGAAAGCGTTTCTGTAGACCTCCTCAGTGCTTCTAACTTACAGGTCTCACAAACCAGCAGATCGTCGCAACTCCACTTCTCCAGTCTATTTGCCCCTCCCCCCAGCGCCCAGTGGTCGGCTAACGCCCCCCCCAGTGTGTACAGGCCACGTGTTTGGACAGCTTCTGGCTCGCAGACTACCTGGTACCCAGACTAAGCTCCACCTGTCAGGATACAAGCACCGCCACGGCGTCTGACTCCGCTGTCACTTCTCGCATCGCTATTTTACAAAGTCCTACGAAAACACGGCCCATCTAACCTCTACAGAGGCTCCCAATTGCCATAAATTTACAGACAACAACAGTATGAGTCACACTGTGACAGGGGCTTCCTCATATTCTGAATTTCTCACCCCCATGTAATGGATGTGGGGTCTTATTACCGAATTAGTCCTTTTTCCCCTAACCCTAAAAGCTGGGGTTTTCTGTTGGGCTTGTAGGAATTACAGCCACTTTATTGTTTCTCAGCAATTGTGAATTACGGTGCAACTTAGAATCATTGCATCTGGCCATTTCAACCTTTGGCACTGCAGATGCGGATCGAACCTAACACTGCCCTTTTATGTCCTTTCAGATGCCAAAGAGACAAGTTTTACATGAATAAAAAAGAAATTCTATAGCATCCCTTTACAGAGATACTGTTGTGAATCAGCCACAAACATCAACAGTGTATTCAGCCGATTTACCCATATAATGAAAGAGAAACAGGGCAGAAGTCGCTTTCAATTATTTTGTGGTTGAACTGTCCTGGCTTATGTAAAAGTGCTCTGATCCTTTCACATAGCAATTTGTGTGTTTTTGTGTCAATTGCAACTTCTACATTGATAAACAGCTTAATATTGAAAACACTCTTACTTCCAAAAGGAGTACCAGTCCCATAAAAGTGCTTCTCATCTTTTGTTTAATGCAAAAATTATCCAGCCAACTTTCAGCACAAATTAAATTCTTCATACATCTTCAAAAGCTGTATTAGTCTAACCAAACTAAATAAATTCTTAAAAATATACTCTTCCGTTCAGCTGCGGTGATGATCAAGTTCAGAAAGATCCGGAAATGTCTGGTGTGCGGAGTGTAAGGCTGGGAACGCTGCCAAACACAGAAAATTAGTTTAACAAATGAAGGAAGGCTGAGAAAAGGCTGAACCTGTCAACCACAAGTTAGGTGATTCTCCAGAGGCCAAAGGACTTAAGGTGCTTTGATACCTTCATATGCAAAATTCCTGTGTCCATTTATTACCAGTGTACAGCTATGCAGTACACGGGACAGCTGTAAAAGACACATAAATTTTAACATTATTAATTACATAGTTACGCCATAAAATATTTACAAATCTCTTCTGAAAGTACAGCATCATGCTTAGAGATTGCTGCTTTCATTAATCTCATCCCATGCAGATAAACTCACGTTCTGCGGCTCATTCTCAATATTTAAACACCGCGGGACCAGTAAATATTCATGTTGCGCTTGGTTCCTAGGCTGCAAATAAAGACAGAGCCTCTGTTTATTTACCGCAGTGCCAATCTGACGTGGTCGTGCCGGTAACATGCATCCGTCGCGGAGACTAATTAGCAGCGTCCACAAAGCAACAACTTACAAGTAAATTATTGAGAGGTGTTTAAATATGGACTAGGACTATTACCGTCCTGTTCCTGTGTCTGGACTTTAAGTGCCGTGTTTATCTGATCCAATTTCCATCCAGCTAAGGACTATCCTTTTTGCGGCTTGTGTGGAGCTATGTCAGCTGTTGCTGATTAACCGTGTAGATCTACGTTATTTTATCCCAATTCTACTTCATTTTCCCTGTTCCTCTCATATTTCCTTCATGTTACTCGTTTTTGAAAGGCAGAGTTCTGAAACGACCGGACATTATTACCCTGAGCGTGCTGTTAGCGCACAGAGCAGAGCGTGAGTGGCGTGCAAAACTAGAACCGCGGTAGCACATGCGGCGAGTATCTCTGTACGGTACCTCACTGTACTGACCTCAGACGGCAAAACCAGGTTTCGCTGAATGTCCTTGAGATAATGGTGATTTCTCCTGGCAGGCAAATTGATGCAGCCTGCAAATCATTCGTGATTTTTAATAGTTGATCTGGAGATTTAGAAAGGAACTTTGTGCGTCATAATACTTTGTGCTTCCCATCCTGTTATGGGCTCGTTCCATGCTGTGATTGTCCCATATTTCATGATTTAACACCCCCTCCCCACCCCAACCCCGACACCGCCTCGGATGACAAATTTTAGTGTAGGGGTTACAACCTTATTTCAGTCTTAAAGCCTCTTCAAGTGTAGAAATTCCTTAAGGATGTGGGGTTGACTCGTATTTCTCATATAACTGGAGGTCCGTTCAAAAAAAAAAAAAAACTGCACTCACTAACTCATTTCACAGTGCATGGAAAAATACCGTGAGCAAAATTTCAGACGTCGCAGTGAGAAAAAAGCAGCTTATACTGACCGCAGATGTCTGTCACGCTCAGACTGCACCGAGGGACAACAATTAATTAGAATGCTTATTTTAAGGAAATTAGAGAGAAGAGCTTGGCTAATGTTGGCATAATAAAAACATTCCAATGTTCCATATTCCAATAGTCCATCCTACTGGCGGGCTGACAGCTGTGTTCTCTGGCAGAGATCTGCCTACGTACCAGAGGAAGGCCACCCTGGACAGAAGGGGGCACCTGTACCTTAGCACACCTGTCAGAAGTGTTTCTCTTTCAGTGTCCACTGGCAGAACAAGCGGTAAATTCTAGCATCACCAGCCAAACCTATGTTCTATGCGCCATCTATGTTCTGTTGTTCGTTAGGGCACAGTCATGCTCATCAGATTCTGGGAAATTCTAGAAACCTCCAAACATCACTGGCAAATGTTCCCATCCTAACCCATAACTGTGAACAGCTGAAATCTATGTTTAATTCCCTAAAATATAAGTTAACCAAAGCAGGCCGGTTACCTTAAGACTGAGCATTTCGCTTCACCTTGAGGAGGTATTACTGTAATCCCTGAACCTTCTGTGAACCCGATTGTGAGGATTTGGTTAACTGCATGTCTGGGTCTCTGTACGCTATGACGTGCGATATCAGGCCGCTCCATGTGATCTGCCTCTCCACACTCTGCTTGACTTTTTAAAGTTTTGGCTTTCTTCGTGCGGGGGGGGGGGGGGGGGGGGGGGGGGGGGGGGGGGGGGGGGGGGGGGGGGGGGGGGGGGG
>JAODUD010000134.1:23115011-23125082 GCA_026784285.1 Stomatorhinus walkeri
CTGTACCCCCCCACCCCCCACCCCCCCGAACTCCCAGTACATGCGACTTCAGGGTGAGCCTTGAAATGCTTGCTCAGTCATCTCCGGTGTTGACTAATGAATGGTATGGATGAGAAGCTGTTGTGTCTATTGTAATGAGCTCATGAGGATGATAGACTCAAGGCCACCTAACCTTAGTCTCAGCCAACCCCCAATAAACCTCAATGGCTGAACACGACTAACATTCTTTTCCACGAATGCTTTTAATTTCTGCTGGCTGCCGAACCCATTTTAATTAAAGTTCTCAAAAATGACTTCTCTCCGAAATAAGATGCGTTTGTTTACTAAAAAACCGTACTCCTGACTGACTGGACGTTCACTCACGCGGCTGGTTACTCACTGAGCCCCCACTTGGGGTGCTCCAACACACCTGGGATCTCTTTACCCCCATACGGACGATGCTCTGCTCTTTCATTAATCCTGATCAAGCTCACGCTCCTGTTTTAGACTCAGCGTGTAAAATTTAAATGAGATTAACACCTACCTACTTCCTTCAACAGACCTTGAGGAAAACAAAAGATTTATTTTAACTTTTATCCTCCTATGCTGCTGTTATCACCCTATTTATTTCAGGGCGACCGATTAAACCCCACCGTCTGCTTAATCATTGCAACAGGCAGTTTATAGGGTAGATGCGGTGGAAGTAAAAACAAATCAGTCGTTTTGAAAAAGGAAAAAAAAAAAGCTTTATTAACAATTTAGCAGGTTCTGATTTATGAAGTGGTCCCGCTCTGTGTCTTACCCTGGGTTGATGGCCCCAGGAGAGCTGAGGGACACAGTGGAGACAGAGACTGTGAGCCTCATGTCGGTGGGGGATTCTCCGTCACCTGCAGCTTCTAGGTATTTCAGTTGGACCTTCAGTCCAGCAATTAGACACAAAGTTGAACAAACCAGGTACTGTGCTTTTTAAAAGAAAAAAACTTTTTTTTGTTCACGTTTAATTTACGAAGCAAATATGTTATTGGTGGAAATTAGGTGATGAGCCCCCCCCCATTCTGTTCTATAATATTTAGTTCTTGCACACTGCCAATCATTGCTGTAACCATTCTGTGACCTGGCTTCTCCTTTGGTGTCTGCGCCAACTACACAAAATATGGGAAAGTGCCATTGGGGCCAGTATGCTTCTCTTGGGACCCTGTGGCTGAGTTGGCCTTCTCCTTAGGAATGGAGATGCTGGAAGAGGGTCCTGCAGTAGAAAATGTAGTGACTGACAACACGATTAAATACCTAAAAGTGTGTGGAAATTACGTAATTTATTGCTGTACCTAATATGCACCAAACTGTACTGCTTTCTAGGAAAACAGATCAGCATTTTTTTTTCATTCAGAACCAATTTCATATTCCAGGTTACATTTCCAGTTTGAGACGTGAGGATTAGACTTGACTGACAGCAGTGCATGCTGGGATCTGTGCGATAACAGGGAGCGAGTGGGTCTTCGTGTTTGCACAAGAATAATGGGCTGTTTTTCATTCGTGAGGCTGAGCCGTTAATTTTCCACGCAGCTGTCGCTAATAATTAATGGTAACCCCCGCCCCGTCACTTCAGCTCGGCCGGAAAAATGAGTCTGGATGCCGAAAGCCCCACATAACAAGTGACACCCGGCAGGTGTGGGTAGGGCGAGAGCAGCTGTCCCAGTAGAGCCAGAGCCATTTGCTTTAGATAATCACTGGACTAGCGTCCAGGCTAACGCGCTCGTCTGGGACCCGTTGTGTGCCTGGAATCTACATAGCTGCTGTATTTATTTAACATTTAATTAATGTTTAATCTTTAAGTTCCTCTTACAAAGTAACATGTAGACAGTCCTGAATGAAAAACTATACTTCAAGTTTTGGTTTATGACTGTCTTGGCAGTGCTTTAAAGACATAAAGAATGCACTCAGGACAGTCTTACTTGCACTGGGCATGGGCATTTTTACTTTTCAGGATACCAGTTCCATCGTTTATTGGCTTAGTGAGACTGGGCTGTTCATTTGGCACCATAATACAGGACATATGCAAATACAAAGACCAGCAGTCATGTTTCAGAGCTCTTTGCTGCATGGATGTGGGTAACACCCTCCTCCATTGATCCATTTTCTGAAACCCATTCAGGAGAGACTTGAACCCAGGATTCAGAGGTGTGAGGCTATAGTGCTAAGCACTGTGCCACCTTGCCACCACTAACTTAGTTCTATTAGAGAAATTCACATTTTAATTGTTACTTTAACTTGTTTTTTTCTCTGCAGTCAGATGATTGGATGCCACCTGACAATTGGTCCCGCCTCCTACCTCTGGTTCTTGGCTGAGAGAACAGCTTTGTTTTCATCCATACATTTCCTGAAACCGCTCGTCTTGGAGAGCCACCCAGCTTTATTTCCTTTAGTTCCCCAGACAGGGGCCTTAAACCCTTTTCCTGAAGGTGGGGGATTTCAAACATGTCTTGTCAGTGCCAGAAACACACAGCAGGTCCAAGCAAACTGCAGACTATTCCCATCCCGGCGTAGCAAGAAACCTTTAAATTTGGTCTTTGTAGCTCAGCAGACATGAAGGCCAGGTTCTGTGCCAGGCATGCTTTTGTTCTAAACCCCGTCTGAAGACAGCAGTGACCAGGAGCCATGTTTAGGGCTGTTGATAAAGAACCGCCTGATGATTATTCCTTCAAAACTCACCTTCAAACAGGATCTGGAGGATTCCCAGGGGCATAAAGCCATCAAAAAAGAGGGCGGTGTCACTCCTCGACCGAAGTACGGCCACAACTTCCACAGCATTCTTATAAAAACACGCCAAAACAGTAGAGATTAATACAATTCCTATGTCTGTCCATTCCAGGCACTATAGCAAGGTCATTTTGTTTCTTGATGTGATGTGGATAGGAGTTTGAGCCGCAATCAGGTTGGATAACGTAACCAAAGCTGGCTTCTCATTTTCAAAGAAATCTACACAGCCTGACAAATTACCTGCAGTTCTTTAATGACGAGGGATTCCTTATCAGGCTTGGAGCTTGACACTAGCTGCTTAACGTTGTTTAGAAAATCGTTTAGTATCAAGTAATTACATCGGGCTTAAATAAGTCTACAGCCACCATTTACAATCATTCCTGTTTATGTACCACCAAGTCTCCAGCTTAGACTGTGCTACACTCATTTATTCTTTTTTTCCCCTACTTTGATCTTGATTGAATAATGAACAATTTCCTGGCCAATTGATTTCAGATAACGACCCAAACGGGTAAATTAAAAGGCCTGAATTCGGCAATGGGAAAAAAATCCATGGCGTTTCCACCTACACCAGTGTCTCCTGCCTCCCGCCTTTGGGGCAGCATGTGTGTAAATGGAATGAGGATTAATGGCTGGGCCGAAACCAGCGGCAGGGTCTGAGGGTGGGGTGGGGAGAGAGTAGGAGTGCATAGAGGCACTAAATATGGGTTTTCAGGAGAATACGGGCCTTGATTTAATTTAGGGGGAGGGGGTCCCTTTCTTGGGCTGGACGGCCTGTCCTGGGCTCACCAGGCTTGTCCTGGCTTGTCCTGTGTGCTCAGATAGCTGTCCTGGGTTCTCATTGCATGTCTTGGGTTCTCCAGGCCTGTCTGGCTTGTCCTGTGTGCAATGGGCTGGCATTCCATGTCTGAGGTTCTCCCTACCTGTCCCAGGCACTCAGATCCTTACTCTCTCCCTTCCTATCCCGACCTTTCCCTTCAAATCCCACCCTCTCCCTTCATATCCCAGCCTCTCCCTTCAAATCCCACCCTCTACCTTCACATCCTGCCCTCTACCTTCACATCCCGCCCTCTCCCTTACTGTCCCAGCCTCTCCCTTCACATCCCGCCATCTCACTTCACATCCCAGCCTCTCCCTTCATATCCCACCCTCTCCCTTCCTATGCCGCCCTCTCCCTTCACATCCCGCCCTCTCCCTTCATATCCCGCCCTCTCCCTTCACATCCCGCCCTCTCCCTTCATATCCCGCCCTCTCCCTTCACATCCTGCCCTCTCCCTTCATATCCTGGCCTCTCTGTTCCTGTCCAGGGCTGTCATAGCTTGTCATGGGCACTTTTGGTTCTGACCGAAGCTCACCTGACCTTCCTGAGATTTTGTGGCCTGGGACAGAAGCTGTTGGCATTTCTACACTAGGGGGACACGCTGCCCCTGAAGTGAAAGCAGAAGTATTTATGGGAAAAATGTGAGATAGGGCAACAGTCATGACCAGTCATTTGTGAGGAGGTTTTTTTTACAGATGGAATTGACAGCGTGGGTTTGTAAAGTACGCCACGTGAAGATTCATTGTTTATTTATAACATAACAGCTGCTTCACTTTGGGATCAGGTGATCACTTGCAAACCAGTCTAAACGTAGAATCTGTCTCTCCATCTGGTCTCCACGCTGAAGGCAGACTAGCACACGGCGGCCGGGAGGGGGGGTTCTGATGTGAGACGGGGGCTCTGCATAACTGTTTCTGTCTGAACTTTCGGGGGTTGGTGGGAGCCTCCCCCCCCCACGCTGAGTTCAAAAGCACCGTATGCCTCAGTGACTTGTACCACCGGCGATTTTGGATAACACTGCCTCAGGTTAAACATCCTGACAGGATACCTCACTGTGCCCACACCTCTCCTTTCATGGGGAGGGAAGCACTTTGTAAAGCCCCTTTACCTGGTTCTCCTTGGGGGTCAAATCACTGCGAACTGATCGTTACCCAAACCCAGACAGAGCCAAGCACCTTCCAAATGTAGCCGCATCTTTCAGTTGAGTGAGTGCGGACATCCCTCCCCAACCTCCTCGCTCCGGCTGCCCATTCAGCTGCTAATCCTAACTGACACGGCATAATCCCGACCTGGTAAATGGCTCGAGTTGCCGCACCTGAACAACAACATCTCGCTTGCTGACCCAATTGTCTCTCCACAATGTGCAGGGCCAAGATAAGTGATTGGAGGCCGTATGGGGAAATGCACAGCGATACAGACGTTCTCTGTGCAGATTTGCAGCTCAAACTGAGCCACACATAAATGTTTCCCAGTTTTTAATTAAGCGTCCTGTTGGATTTATGGTTTACTGACAATGCTGACCGCTGCTCTCTGCCAAAAAGTAATGTTCCTCTCACTTCCAGCATCTTATGAAGTTAGTCTGTCTAATTGTACTTGAATACCACACAGGTGAGATGTTCTCACGCTGCCTATATTTCTGGTACTTTTCAATTTCTTCTTTCTTGGTTATGGATCACATACTGAAATAATTCATGAGTATAATAGCAGGACCACCCAAGAACTCGAACCAACAACCTTTGGGTCACAGTTCAAATCCATATTAGCTGGGATACTCTGATCACAAGCACCATTTTTTTTTTTATAAATTAGGTGGAGTACGTTAAAATGTAGGACACATACACACAATATTTAAAAATAAAAAAGACATTTATGAGAATATTCGCACGTTGGAAGAAAGGTCAGTTGATTAAGCCCTCGGGACAAATTCCATCAGTAGTATTTTTACTATACATTGGGGGGGTGGGGGGGGGTGGATTATACATCAGTGTTAGTCTGTAGTTCCACATATGAGCTTCGATACATTACCATGGTGGCGTTGATGAGGTGCAGAGGTTGCCCGGTCAACCACCAAGGAGGAATCCAGCCCGAAGAACACACAGCTACTTCACTTTGTTCCATGCAAAGGTAGTTCCTCATAAGGCTGGCCCAACTACTTTTTTCCCGTCATTATCTGGCCAGCACTACTAGTTCCAGCTTACACGCTTCATCACTGCTGCTCTTTTGGCATCATGGCACACTGGGGAAAAGGCTAACAGTTTGGAAAATGTTTGCGAGTGTGTCTGACTGGCGATTATGCCACCTGAACTATCAGAGAGTCTTTGCTCTCAGGTGGGGGCTGTAACCACCCCCAAGGCCTGGGATAAAGCTTAACAGCCTCCCCACTGTGGAGATGGAGCGGAGGACAGCTTGGCTCGCTGGTTATGGGATCACACCGAGGACAGGTCTGATATCGCAGCAGAGGTCTAAGCGTACTGCTTGCCTAAATTGGCCTTTAATGAAATGGGGATTTAGCACAGACTTTGCAAAGGATTAAAGGGCTTCTTGACAGGACCTCATGACAGATATCGGTGTCATTCCTGTTCTGCATAATTACTAATAAGAAATCCCATCATTTATGAAGAGCAAGTCAAATTTGACTTGGGTGTTTTGTTTGAGGTTTTCTAACTAATGCTTGACCCAAACCAAAACACATCAATACTAATTTATCAGTATGTTCCAAACTGTGATTTTACTGTATCTGAATTATTTACCTTCATAACAACTATATGGATTTTACTTTATGTTTACACATGGGCCATAAAGAATTTAAATGAACAATTAGCACAGAATACTAATGCAAAATAGTGGCTAGAATTTCAGTACCATCTTTTCTGGGGGTGTGGTTCATGTTACTGAGGGTATCAAGATTTTTCTTCAATTTCAGTCCAGCACATAAAAAGAAAAAATCTCAATACAGCTGCAATTCATCAGAGGTCATTAATGTAATAACATTAATTAATGGCAGGCAAAATTTCACACTCATTTCATATACATCTTTCGGGGATGCGGGGGTGGGGGGGGGAGGTCATCCCTTTCATCGGGGGTCTGTGAGGCCAAGATAGATGAGAAAGTTCTACCCTGCAAATTACCGCAGTCTGTCAATGGGTTGGATATTAGATGATATCAATAAAATCCAATCAACATAATTAATTACATCAATATACTATTTGCAGGTGTTTCAGCAACATACCCAGAGGACAGTATGCTGTATGCACTGACGGAAGTGACTAAAATTAATGACCGCTAACGTGAATAATTCCCCATCTGTCTCCCCACTCTTCGGTCGATGGTCGCACTCATCAGAACACTTTAAAACTCGAGAGACATAATTAGAATCCGTGGTGAGGCTTGGTGTACGACTCCGGCTGACGGAAACACACGCATGACCTGGAGCTGCATTGCTGGCAGGCAACAATAATGAACCTTTAAAAAAATATAAACGTCTGAACATCACACATCACACGTTCTGCAGCCTGCGGCACGGCGGTGTATCGGACCCGTAAAACGTGTTGATTGTGCACCTTTTTTTACCTAGTTGACCTCCCCGAGAGACATGCTGCTCTCTAATGTATGACTGTGAGAGCTGTGTGCCGTGATTCCCCAGCAGTCAGAACACCGAGGCTGTGTCACTGCCAGCGCAGCACTGATACGCTCAATTTACAACGTGACGAGGCCGTTCACTGTCTCCGAGGCATCCGTGAGGAAAACCAAGGTGATGAACGCGCGTGCCAACGATTAACACTCATTTGGTGACAGCACCTTGATTGCGACTAAAGATGCCAGCAGAGGCGGCTAGACGCTAATTAAGGGCCGCGTTTAACTCTGATTGAAAGGACACGATGCTCAATGACTGAACACTGCCATTACTCACACTTTTCTAACTTAATTGGACATTAATTTTTATGGCAGGATCTACCAGTGTGGGCGCAGTGATGTTGGTCAACCGTGTTTACCATAATGTCTGCCTAATAGCTCAAACAATAGCAAATTTTCCATCACCATGGCTACACTTTGAACTTGATTATATTCTTATCGAGTTCTTTTGTCTTATTTGTAGTTGATAATAAAAGGTCAGATCTTACCGCCTGTTTGGCGAGCAAAGGGAAGGTGTTGTTTATATTTCAATATTCTGAGGCTCACTATTGCACGTTTACTGTGGGACCAGTGTTGCTGCCTACTTTGGTTTAACTTGCATGAGAACAGCCAGCTCTGCAGAAACATCTACCTAACACAGCGTGACAGCCCATTTGACAGACCTGGTCAGTTACTTGTTCAGCCCAAATTTATTAGGTAGCAAAAGTGTTATTCACCAACACACCCATTTAAGCAGAACTGCTACTTAACCTTACTGACCAATCACTAAGCCATCTAAAGTAGGAGCCACATATGGTCCATACCTCAAATGGTCAGAACATCGGTTGGGGTCTCCTCTGACTGCCTTGGGGTAGCTGCCTATACATTTGGAAGTTGAAGGGGGGGGTAATTAGCTGTCCCTTCTGTCTGGTTTATGTATGGAGTACAAAGATTTTGTGCACAAGGGCACAATTAACTGGAGTAATAAAGCTTATTATGGAGATTAAGAGGGAGTAGTAAGAATTTTATTGATCTTCGGACAACGTTTAATTCTTGTGTGCCCTTGCATGCATATGTGCACACTGATGGGAGAATGAGGGAAAGACTGAATCCAGAAAAATGCCTGAAAATGCTTGGTTCTCCTAAAAATATTTCCCTAAGAATTCCTCAAAGGTCTACTATAGTAAAACCCAGAGAGCCGGCGTGATAGGTCACCCTCTGGAACTCTCCGGCCATCAGCAAAATGTTCACTGTTCAAGATCAACAACAGCTAGAATAAAGGCAATACGATGAAGATCGGTTACATTGTGATTCAAAGTTTAATACCTCATCCGGCAGACAGTGTGACTCGGCTGTGAGGATTCAGGGAAGTCTGCTATTCTCTATGTTGCTTCCATAATCTGCTGAAATCGACCTCATTGAGACATTAGTTTGCAGTAAGAGCTTAAAATGTCCCTTTTTTGCTGGAGGACTATGTAACTCACACTGTCAGTAGCGGTAGAAGAAGTTGTGTCCAGATGTTGAGACAAGAACTATAATTAATCTTATATAAAAGGCGTAACACTATATACATAGATTTTTGTAAGATTAATTGTGTTTGACTTTAGCTGAGTGCTTTTGATTTAATACTGCCCTGTGGACGTGTGGCAAAAAAGATTAAAGAGTGTGGTAAATAATTAATGAAGACAACGAGATGCTCACAATGGAAATCACGTGTGGCAACCGACAATTAGTGATGAATTTGTCCAAGCGTGCAGGTTGGCGACAAACCAATAGACTAAACCATTTTTCTTACATATATAACATTTAACTCTGAAGAGCTCAATTTTTCCCACAATCCTTTGGGATGTTTTAACTGAAATGTCACAGGCTGGGGGTGAGATAAATGCAGTCGTGAGCAGTGAATATTTTACATCACGTAGCTAATACACTGAGTTTGCCCTCAAAATGAGTTTCCGGGTGACTCCAGGTCATTAAAACCATCCATCTCTCCGCCCATCCATCTTCAATAACTGCTTATAAAGTGCAGGATTGCGGAGGGCTTGGAGCTATTCCAGAGATCACAGTGCACCCTGGGCGGGACGTTAATCCAATACAGGGCACACATTATAACAGCATCCTTTCAGGGTAGCTTTGGGCATCTTTGATTGCAAAACCAACCTTAAAGTCACGATTTAACAAGGGGTCTGTGAGTTAGCCAACATCAAATGTTCTGGTCATTTGCTTTAGCTCATCAGCACTAAAAACAAAACTCACTCATTACCCGCAAACATGCTTTTAATGACTAGGGAAAGGACAAAATTTGAAGTGCAGACATGCATCACTCATTAAATACCTAAAGATAATTTTACAAAGCCCTCGAAAAGTCACATCAAACTGAGTCTACTCAAACCTCAAGGAAAATCGCTGACATCAGAATCCCGTTTACTTATCATTCATCTGGAGAAGTACTGCACAAAATTCTTAGCTTATAGTCTCTAGAGAAGCTGTTTTTCATAAATACAAAAACGGAATGTTTTTTTTTCTTCATGGATAATTTTATCGAGCGTATTAACACACTATCCTCCTCTCCCGCTGCTTCTCTAATTTCCAGCGGTGTGATTCTGAGCCGTTTAAGCCGCCGACTGGTAGTGAAGGGGACAAGGTTGAGTTCTCTCCCTTTATTTGCTGCATTGTCTGAACCGCTCGCCTGCGCCATCTGTTAAAATTACCCCGTTAAGAGCGTCCATTGTGATGCAGCCTTAAAGCCACTCCCATTATTAGTCTGAATGCTCTCCGACCCTCACTGTCACTAAGAAGGTTTGACTAAACTGTCAGCTCGTCACAAAATGAAATACATTCATCAAGTACCACCGAGAGGTGGCTTGGCATTTTCATTTCGACGCAAGCACAAATGATGACTG